>JAXBDA010005266.1:0-21984 GCA_036023075.1 Gaultheria prostrata
TTGGGTTCCAACCATGCCTTTAGACGTGGGATTGATACCCCATGCCACCCACGTCGATGAACTGACTTGGGTGTGACGGTATGCTATGTGGAGAGTGGATGAGGATGGTGTGTAAGTCCAGTGGAGGAACGAATCAAGATTGGGTAGATCAATGCAGGAGGCGAAGACTTGGTTATTAGGGAACACAAAGTCGGCACACGACGAAGGACCGGCAACTGAAACAGCGAGAGACGGACTCGAAAAAAGAGTGATCAGAAGACAAAATAGAAACACAGCTTTCTGTGTTGCCATTGATGTTTGGGAGGTTTAGTAGTGGAACAACAGAACGGAAGGTGGTGTATGAAACTACAGAGGAAGTAGTAGGGAGAAGAGAGAGTGAGTTTTGTAATGGTGTGAATAATGAGGCGTGGGGGGTGTTCTTTATATAGAATGGAGAGACTTGTTTAGAAAGGAATTATATGTGTCCCAAGCCTGATGGGATTAGGACAGTCGGTTTCCAATTACCATAATTTGTGGAATTCAGATCAATCAATAAATGAGAAGTTTTTCCGAACAGGTACCATGCAACCAATCAAAACACGTCATTTGGCCTGGGGCCTCTGTTCGGTTTCGCGTGACGCGTGCCGCATTTTAGATCAATCAATAAATGATAAGTTTTTCCGAACAGGTACCATGCAGCCAATCAAAACACGTCATTTGGCCTGGGGCCTCTGTTCGGTTTCGCGTGACGCGTGACGCGTGCCACATTGGTTTCATGGGCCCCGTTCGGTACCACGTGCCGCATTTTGATTGGCCGTAGGGTACCACGTCCGCGCGACACGTAGTATCCACTCGGCACTTATAAATTGTTCTCAATAAATGGATTTATACTAATCCAATTTTTTTTCTAATTTCTTGTATTCCGAAATTAATGTTTGTTTGCAGGTATGGTAAGACTTGCTCATAAAGGAATTATGTCCGCCACGAATGTCCGGCCCAAACCTCGTGGAATTAGGAGTTATAGGTCTCTTCCTAAAATTCATATTCATTTATTTTTCGTAATTGGCCGTAAGCTGTGATTCTTGAATTTTGTTTGATAAAACTGTTATTTAATTTGTAACGTCATCTCACATAAAGTGGATCCCATCTTTGTGTAGGTCACACCCATATAAGAGGAGCGTAACAAATAACTATTGTATTGAAAACTTTCCTGTGATTCTTGCTTTCTTCATCATTTATAGTTTCACTTATAGCCGTAATTAGGACTCTTTGGGCTTCTTCGTTTAGGGTTTTCAAATCGGGTTTTGAAAACCCTCCTTTGTTCGGTTTCAAAAGGAATTTTTAAAATCGGTTCTCAAAAATCACCAAACAAGGCAGAAAAGCACACTGATGCACACTTTTGAAAACCATCAAGTTTTAAATTTTCAAGAGGGATTTTCAAGACTGGTTCCCCAAAACTCATCCAAACAAGGTGTTTGGTTCTCTACTATTAAGAAATTACTAAGTTCTACAAGAAAGTTGATGGGCTTTGGCCTTTGGGTCCAGTCCAGTCCGGCTTTGTTTGATAAAAAAAACGTTTCAATTATGTTTAAAGTTATTCGATGCTCATAGATTCACACAGCATCAAATAATTGTGAATATAATTATGTATTTTTTAAATTTATAAACGGAATTATTTTAAAAATTACTATATTTATCAAATGTCTCTCTAGACTTTTTGGACCTTTTTGCAAGGCCGAATGAATGAATAGTAGAAATACCTATTGTGGGCCCGGAAGGGAACACGTCACAAAAATTGAACATGATTTAAGGGCTGCTTTGACAAAAATAAGGGCAAAAATACGAGACATAATTACTACTCCCTCCATCTCTTTTTAAATGATTCATACGGGAATACATATATTTTCAAATCCCTAAAAAATATATTTCTCTACATAATTTTTTAATTTTTATTACATCAAATTAAAGTGCTCATTGAGTGCTTTGGTGCAAAACAAAATTAAAAACGTTCTACGGAAGTGCCTTTTTTAACATCCAAAAAAATACACGTTTCCCAAGTGGATTACTTAAAAAGGGACGGAGGGAGTATAAGAGTAGGCATGCGCGAGAGCGAGCCTGAATGTGTCTTTTAAGAACATTTCAAACACAAGAGTGAAGATTGAAAATGCGAGCGCGAAACGAGTTTAAGAATCGGAACTAGGGATCTATTTAGGATTATGAGACTAATGGCAAGATACCAACGGCTTGGCTTAGAGGTCAAGACTTGGGACTTAGGGATTTGCTCCCTCCGAATGTCTCAGATTCGAAACATCGTAAGTGCTATCAACTCTTTTGGGGCCAGTTAATACAGAGTTTTGCTCTAGCTTCAAATGGGCTCCACTAGTGGACGGTGGAATTGGTCTTCTTAGGATTAGTCCAGGTGCGCGAAAAAGCCGACTCGAACTCCTAATTAGAAAAAAAAGAAAAACAAGAAAAGCACGGAATCGAGGGCCCTTTAGTGAGCTCAACTCACTACAGAGACACATGTGAGAGTTTATTTTAAATCTGAATCATTGATTGCCGAATCCAATGATTACCATTGCTCACTACACCGTATAGTGAGTGCCCTCGCTACAGGGCCCCGTTCCCAAAAAGCACAATGGGGCCCGTACGATGAGATTAGTTCTGGTGGGGGTTGGCCCGGACACGGAGTAAGAAAAACAAACAATCGACATTTTCATTCTACCGCTTACAACATGGTTTGATTAGCATCAATTTCTAGGGTCGTCTTTGCAATCGTCACCTCATAAATCCAAATTCTTCGCAATCAGAACCAAACCATAATCGAGGTACTCTTTCTCTCTCTCTCTCTCTCTCTCTCAGTCGCTCTCGTCGTCGTCTGTATCTCTGTTGCAGTTTCTTATGCTTAATTTCGATGCTTAAACATCACGCGTTAGGCCTAGTAATTAATCTCCATGTTCGATCCACACACCATGATTCGCTTTAGCATGATATGCTTTCTAGGCTTCTACCCAGGGCCGGCCCTGTTCGAATCCTAGGTTTTTTCAGATTGTCTCCTCTTGGTTAGTCTGTATTCTGATGTTTTTTAATGTATTGTAAGAACCAAAATCCAAAATCCAAAATCCACCCTCCTCTGATCGAAATGGTGCTAAATTCAATTAATTGGCATGTTATTCCCAGAGTCTTTTCGAATGTTTTCATTGGAAAACCTAGTTTGTGTTATGTGCCTGCCCCAATTTGGTTTTCTCTGTTTTGGCAATCCATGCACATGGTGATGATATGAATATGCATGGGCTGTAGGAAGAGAAAATGTCATTTGATTTGCTGCTGAAGCCGACGTGCAGCGGCTGTGGATCGTCGAAGGACCTATATGGAAGCAATTGCAAACACTTGACTCTCTGCTTGTCATGTGGCAAAACCATGGCCGAGAACCACGCTAGATGCTACGAGTGTGGTGCCACCATCACTCGATTGATTCGGGTTGGTCCCTTTCATCTCTATTTATAGTTTCGTGTTACGATTTGTTTGGAGTCTTTGCGGTTTGAATTTGGAATGGGGTGTAGTAGTCTAATCAAGGTGGTAGAAAGATTCACAAGTTTATTTAGATTGCAAAAGAAGCTTTCAACCAACAGCGCAGAAGTAAAAGATTTTTATGCATTCAAATCCTGCTGGACAGTTAATAAGAGTAAAGACCGAAAGTACCCACAGGCTCAGATCCCGAAACGAGAAACTTATGCTTCAACTGTTTTTGTTTTCTTCCCTTCTTCTACATGTCGTGCATTAGCTAGAGATCCAATAATTTTAATATAGCAAAGTTCCGGTCTGAGAACCCTGTCAAAACTTTCTTTTTCTTCTTTTTTTTTTTTTTTTTTTTTTTTTTTTGGGGGGGGGGGGGAGGTGTTATGTGTGAATGGTGCATACTCTTCTACATCATGCGGGAAAATTGTTTCTGTTGTCAGAACTTCTATGTGATATGATTTTCAGCTGTCCATATTTGGGCGTTTACAAGTGTGTTGTTAACTACTAAAGTAAAATATTTGGTGTCAAGTATTCGAAATGGTTATCATATCTTTGACACTGAAGTGCATTTAAATTTTGTTTCTGCCTAATTCAGGAATATAATGTTCGGGCATGTTCTAGCAACGACAAGAACTACTTCATTGGTAGGTTCGTGACAGGTTTACCAAGTTTTTCAAAGAAGCAGAACGCGGAGAATAAGTGGTCTATCCTGAAAGAAGGACTGCAGGGTCGTCAAGTGACTGATGCTTTGCGGGTAGTGATTTTCTAACTCTTTTTCAAATTTGTTCTCTCTCTCTCTCTCTCTATATATATATATATGCTGAAATAGTAAGATTCCTGTGCTTTAGCTTGAGAAGGAAGGTCAAAAGCTAATGTACACTTGATTATATATGCTAGTATACATGTTTTGATAGTTTCAGATAACAATACTTCACAATTCATTTTTTTCGTTAGAAGTATGACCCATTATCAAGTTGATGTTTTTGCGTGCTCCCCATTTCATGGATCCTGGCTCACAGGCTCAGTACCTTCACAATTGAAGACAAATAATTATTATTCTGTTGACCTCAGTATTTTACTCAGTAAGACTTGTACAAGTGAGTCGTGTATAATCATACTTGAAATTGTAGCCCGAACACAAGGTCCTCTTACCATATCCAGTTGCTTTGCTGAATACTATTAAAGGTTGGACTGTTTATCTGATCCATTTTCAATCCTGTACAGCTGCCTCATGTACAAAAAGTAGTTGTTCTTGAGGAAATGGTTCACATTGACTCCCCACCCCCCACTTAGAAGAGAAAAGGATTGAATAGTTAGCTATGTTTTCATGTTGAAACTTATAGAGAAGTTAATGCAGAATTGGGAATTTGGGGAGAAACAGTGGAATCAAAACTGTTCAGAGTGAATATGAATATAACTTATACTCCTACCTTTAAAAGTATGAGTAGCACTACTTGGTTTGGATGCATGCAACGAACGACTTCGCAGATATGGCGGTAAGGAATAATGATAGGATTATTGTTTATTGGAATGCTAGGGAGGGGGGAAGTCCTAAATTGACAAGAGATGTGTTGGTAAAAAAAAAAAGAGGTGACTTTATTAAATTTAATTGTAGAACGCATAGTCCTTGACAGGGTAGAATGGCAAAAGAGATTTATGAGTTTGACTTGGTTTGTCTTTTCCTTGCTTTATGGTTAGGTTTAGATTATTTGATGTTATTTTTGTTGATTAGCTACTTTGCGCTGTTTGCTAATTCCATTTTTACTAGCTCCATGATTATGTAATTCCATTGCATAGGAGAAGTACAAGAATAAACCTTGGCTATTGGAGGATGAAACAGGCCAATCTCAGTACCATGGCCCGCTTGAGGGTGCACAATCAGCAACCTACTACCTACTAATGCTGCAGGGAAAGGAGTTTGCTGCTATTCCTGCAGGCTCTTGGTATGCATGCATGCACTATGTGCTTTAGCATCTCTTTTTTAATAACCAGCACATTACATTATAAGTGTTGCTTCGGTAATCCTGGCTAGACAAGAGCCGTATAAGCCTTTTTTGTATTTTCTTGGAGTAAACTAGGTTTGCTCATCGTTTCAAAAAAAAAAAAAGGAAGGCAGAACTGAAAAATAGAGTTCTTTTTTGGCTGCTCTAATTGTTTGCGTTAATATCATGCTGCTAGTATTTTCAGTTGGTGGACGTGTATGATGTGCAGTGCTATCTTGTTTTGGTTTTGATTTTCTCTATTCCTTGCTTTTTCAGGTATAACTTCAATAAAGTTGCACAATATAAGCAACTTACCTTGGAGGAAGCAGAAGAGAAAATGAAGAATAGGAGGAAAACTGCAGATGGGTATCAAAGGTGGATGATGAAAGCAGCAAACAATGGAGCTGCTGCATTTGGTGAAGTTGATAAGTTTGATGATAAGGAGAGTGGAGGTGGTGGTGGTGGTGGAAGGGGACGTAGAAAAACCAGTGGTGATGATGAGGAGAATAATGTTTCAGATAGGGGAGAGGAAGACGAAGAAGAGGAGGAGGCGAGGAAAAGTAGACTTGGACTGAACAAAAGAAGCGGTGATGATGACGAAGAAGGTCCAAGAGGAGGTGACCTTGATATGGATGATGATGATGCTGAGAAAGGTGAGCTTTTTGTTGTTTTTTACCATACCTTTTGTGTCCAACAGAGAAGATTCTGGTGTCATTTGTTTACTTGTTTATTTTCATGTAGTGAACAGTTGTGTTAGTTTCTCTTTACAACTTGTGGGATGAAACAATTGTTTGGTCGATTGCAGATACACTTAGAAAAGATTAAGCATGTGCTTTTAAAGATGGTGCCAGGAGTGAAATTGTGTTCTGATTCTGATTTAGAATGTTTAGATATGTGGTTCTTTGTTGTTCGTTATCCCAGCATTTGATATTCAAACATAAAGTTGATGCATGATGTATCTATTAGAAGAAGGGCGCAGATGAGATAAGAAAAGAGAAGAGCTTCATAGATAGAAGTAACTCAACTAAACTGTGTTTGTTAGCATATTTTTCCCCTGTAATGCAATGTAGCCAATTCTCATCATGTTTTACCGTGAATTTTCAGTGTTCTCTAAAAGTTCTCCTTTGCACTACTTTATTTGTGAGGAATCTTTGCAATTTTGACTTAGAAACACTTACAGATGGTTTGCTATTTCTTTTTGGTAGGTGATGATTGGGAGCATGAAGAAATTTTCACCGATGATGATGAAGCTGTTGCTATTGATGCTGATGAGCGAGAAGATTTAGCCCCTGAAATTCCGGCACCTCCAGAAATTAAGCAGGTTTTAATTTATTGTAGTTTCTAAACTTGTTCATTGATAGTTTTAATGGTGCATTACATCAGCCTCATAGGAAGAGTTTATTACTCTTTTCTGTCCTAAATTCTCAGTCCCATCTTTCCATTTTGGGACATCCCAAAATGTAAGTTCCCTTTGAAAAGTAAAATTAGCTGAGAGTTAATAAGTGAGCAATGGTGGAAATTAATGCCTTCAGTTTCAATGTGAATGCAATTATTCCATATCTTCTTGAAAGTTTGGAGTCCCAGAAGGACTAGCATTATTGGATGGAGGGAGGATTTATTTCATTGGCTCAAGTCTACTTTATGCTACACATATTTTTGATATTGCCTGTGTAATTTTCATTGAATGCGACTTTGTGAAAGATTGCTATGAGACCCAAAAGTATGTTGTTGTGTGTTTTTAAAAATGCTTCTAATATGGTAGTTTAATAGCCTATGTGCATGTTTTCACTACTGTTGTCGCAATTATAGTTGTCAAGGGCGAAAGGGGAACTTGTGACTTTGCAAAGAAGGAAAACAAACTAACGTATTATTGCATTATGAAAGTATGAACTATTATAAGAATAATGAAGGGGTTTTATAGGCTAACCCTAAAAACCTTAGGAAAACCCTAATAACACAAAAAGACTAAAATACCATAAACATAAAAGATAAATAACGATGACCTTACCGAAACCCTAATAACACAAAAGGACTAAACTACCCCGAACATAAAAGATAAATAACAATTTAATTAACACACTAACAATTTAACTAAAACCATAAATTATACTTCACACTCCTCAAACTCATGATGCGAAGCCGGAGAGCATCGTGAGTTTGCCAAGAAAGTAACGAAGCCAAACGGTGCAATAGGGGCCAAACCATTGCCAATACCAATGCCAATAAACTACTGTCAATCAACGGCTGCAAATCATACCACGAATCAACTACTGCAAAGCAACTGCTGGGAATCAACTACTGCGGAGGTGCTGAACAATGCAAAGCGGTGGAAAACTAGAACATTCGAATAGGAAGAAAAACTGATGCCGAACAGATGCAAAGAAGAGGAAGAACCAATGCTGAACAAATGCCAACCAAATGCCAAATTGCCGATGCAAACAATACCAGAAGAAAGAAGAGATGTTAACTAATTTAAAACTAAAAGGCAACATCGATGCGGGAGGTGGCTGCTGCTCCTGGGCATGATGGTGCTGCTCCTGTGCATGATGGTGCTGCTGCTGCAATGAACAGTGCAATTGCGATGAACAGTTCATATGAATGCCCGGCGGACAGCATCGCCTTAGGCCGCCCGCCGGAGAGCGAATATCTGACAGGCCTAGATCTTATTGCTCTGATACCATGTGACTTTGCAAAGAAGGAAGCCAAAACTAACGTATTATTGCATTATGAAAGTATGAACTATTACAAGAATAATGAAGGGGGTTTTATAGGCTAACCCTAAAAATCTTAGGAAAAACCCTAATAACACAAAAGGACTAAAACACCTAATCATAAAAGATAAATAACGATAACCTTACCGAAACCCTAATAACACAAAAGGACTAAATTACTCCGAACATAAAAGATAAATAACAATTTAATTGAAACCCTAACAATTTAACTAAAACCCTAAATTATACTTCACAATACGAGGAAGTCTGTTGGAGTCTAGGCAAGGCGAAAGCCTTTTCAAAGGGAGGCGAACCTGAGGAAGAAAAAAAAACATAAATATCATACACTAGTACTTACAAATAATAAACACCAAGTCAATGAATGTTAGAAAGTGTACCATCCGAAAGATCCATAAAAACATCCACCAAATGTGAAATAGTAAACAATTTTTGGATAGAGAAGACCTAAAACGTCAAATTCAACAAAACACAAGCATCCAAAATTGAAATAAAATTACGAGAGAGAGAGAGAGAGAGAGAGAGAGAGAGAGAGAGGTATTGAATGCTGTCACAGTCACATAGGGAGGTTTGAAATTGATTACCGTATTGAATTCTGTATCGCTGTTTGACACAGGAGGGGGAAGATTGTCAACTGATACTACTGAATCACTTAAGCAGCTGATTAAACCTATATCCTACGGCTGTGATTGGATTTTAAAGAGGCGGGCCTTTTTTTGTCACCTCTCGCGACTTTATCGCCTAGGCAGAGTTTTATTGAAGTCGCCTCGCCTCCCACCCCTCAAGGCGACAACACATCCCCTTGAGGAGCCTCTCGCCTAGGCGTCGCCTTTGACAACTCAATAGTTTATTAGCGGGGTTAATCATTCTTAGTGAGTTGTTTTTGTCTGGTATAACATCATGTCTTTGTGAATTTCTTCACTGTATTCCCAATCTTCATGGATTACTATTGTTTTGTGATTCTTTAAGTTGAATTGTTTTACTATATTTTCTTTTTGATGCTGATGCCCTAAACATATGCCTGCAGGATGAAGAGGATGAGGACGAAACTAATGAAGAGGAGGGAGGCCTTAGCAAATCTGGAAAAGAGTTGAAGAAGCTGCTTGGGCGAACTGGTGGGTTGGATGATTCAGATGCAGAGGATGACGATGACGATGATGATGTGAGTTTATGTGATACCTACCTACTGTTTCTTAAAGTTGTATTCAGTACTCACAAATTGAATCTTTATTTATTATGCTTTTCTGAGAAGCTTGTGAATTGTAGCCCAATATGAAGTACCGACGAACCTAAATGGTTGTTGTATACTCCGTATTAGTGCCGGGCACAGCGGGGCACTGATGCGCCGAGGACACATGGGAATACATCAAGTGGCGTGTCAAATTATTAATAAAATATTACCTGGGACACGCTGGACAAACGTATTTGTCCAGCGAGACATTTGGGGACATGGTTTGGTGTCACTTTATAATGTATAGAACTTATTTCAGGGGTTAAATTTTATGAACTTCTCACTTGTGCGCCTGTGCCTCAGTTTTTCTTTTTGATGGATCACCAGTTATTTATGAAGCACTGTTAGTTCTCATTTTTGTACCAAGTTAGCGGTGGTTTCCAATAGTTGGATGTTTGCAGATCCAATATTCGTGCTAATCACCATTTTACATAGGTAAAAATATATGCAATTTTTTCATTTTTGCTGAAAACAATCTTTTGATTGGCTTGGCTGTCACTGGCTTCCCATTCTTAGCACTGACATTTCTGGCCTATTTTCATTTGTTCGAGTCAAACTGTTTCTGTCGACCATGATGGCTTGAACTCCGTCCCCCTCTGTGTCCGTGTACCCCACTGGCTTAACATTACAGTGTCATGTGTCTGTGTCCATTTGATGGACACTTCTTAGGTAGCACCTGATGGAATTTGTGACAACCAGTAGTTACACATAAATGGAGAACACAAATTAGCGTCTCTCAAATAGAGGCATTGAATTTACGGATGCCTTCTCACATAGAAGGGCACAAAGTTATAACGTGCACAACTAACTACCCTCGTTCAAAAACTACTTCGATAGTGTAATTGCTTTTCTAGAACTGTCTATATCTCATAAGAACAGAGCATCAAAGGCACTGCTTTAATCATTTTCAAAAAGGTCTTAAGAAAAGAGCCACGATTCATAAAAGACATTTTTGACATCGGAATTTGGTTATTCCCACGTAGGACCACTCCATCCTTGCAAGTAGTCATACAACTTATGTTTCTATTCATGAAATGGTCTCAATGATATTTTATCTAGTCAAAAGATGGATTCATTGCATAACATGGAGGAGTAGGAGAACAACAAATGTTCACTGCTTTGTTTATATCCTTCTTGTCGTTACTGGCATGCTGCACATTGGGGACAATATATGGTGCTTTTGTCTCTCAAGCATGTGGGGACACTGGTTCAATATCGTAATTTATCTTGGGAGCTCCCAAAGTTGTTGATTTGTATAATTGTACCTGAAGTTTATATTGGCAATTAATCGTTGGTGCTTTTTGTTTGGTTTGTCCAGATGGAGGATGATACTTCACCTGTGCTGGCTCCAAAGCAGAAGGATGCTCCTAAAGAAGAACCTGTTGATAACAGTCCTTTAAAACCAGCTTCCTCGGGATCTGCTCGGGGCACCCCAACCACATCCAAGTCAAAGGGGAAGAGGAAAACAAATGGTGATGATGCCAAAACTAGTAATAACAGTGCACCTCCGAAAAAAGTAAAGACAGAAAATGTACACTTTTTGCCTTTGATGAATATGCTTGATATATTTTAAGTGCCTGTTCTATATTAAAGACCTTACTGTAGATGAAATTGTTGCTCTAATCTCTTCTTCTTATGGAGCAGGACGTGAAACCTTCGAAAGAAGAAACTTTGCCTACTTCGAAAAGTAGTGCACCTGCAAAAGCTACACCGCCGTCATCTTCAAAAGCTTCTTCCACATCAGCATCCTCTGGACCTGTCACAGAGGATGAAATCCGGTCTGTTTTAATGCAAAAGACTCCTGTGACTACGCAGGATCTTGTTGCTAAATTTAAATCAAGATTGAAAAGCAAAGAGGTAAGTGTTTTTGTTGGGGTCTTCATCCATGTTAATTTTTTTTAACTTCCCCAGGCATCACCCGTGTTAGCTTTTTTATTACTCCCTCTGTCCCTTTTTAAATGTGTGCTTTGGGAAACGTGTATTTTTTAGGACGTAAAAAAATGTATTTCTACTCAAAATTTTTGAAATTTTTTTGCACCAAATTAAAGTACTCTTTGAGCACTTTAATTTGGTGTAAAGAAAGACATAAAATTGTATAGAAAAATACATTTTTTAGGGGTTTGAAAATGCACGTATTCCCATTGTACACATTTAAAAAGGGACGGAGGGAGTACTATATATAATCCATCTATTTTGAAATCTCTTTATTTTGACCTCGAAGCCCAAGTTTTATGAGATAAGTAATTAGCCTAGAGAGAATGATCATTTTTAGGAGGAGTAATGGTGATATAATTGAAGTAACTCCTATCTACATTTATCTTGTCGACGCGACGCGACGACGTCGAATCCTTCTTGGAAATTATTTACCAAAATTAGTTACCGAGAGATATGGGGTTCCGAGTATAGAAGGCTCAAATCGAAAGAGGGTTGTGAATGATCTCCTTGTAATCAAAGACGATGTGCTTTTCTTAGATGAATTTTATTGTATGAGCCTTCTTTCTGACAGTTTCTTGCTTAAGCTGATACAGAGTTCTTTTACGCAGGATAAGGATGCTTTTGCAGCTATTCTGAGGAGAATTTCCAAGATACAAAAGACCAATGGGCCTAACTATGTGGTGTTGAGAGATAAATGACTGTCTTCCGAGCTATTCTGCTCTTCAAATCTTTTGCTTTGCCTGGTGCATCTGCTGCTCGGTGGTGTACTGACTTACCCAAGATGGTCGAGGCTTTCTTTCTCTACAGCAATTCATAACCATGAAACACTGGAGAAATTAGTAGTAAAAGAGAGGAAACAAGAAAGTATTTTCTTTAATCCCTATGCTTTAAACATTTTTGAACTCGGTATTTGATGTCTCTGTTACAGACCATAGCAGATTGATGACACTGTCATTTTAGTTGTGTTTTTGCAAGCATGGGAGTACCCGTTATGGTGAATGGTGATAGTGGATTATCCTTGTATACAGCACCACGTTCATATTCTTTTTGAAAACCATTTCTGTATCATCCGTGATCATGAGTTATAACCAGCCATCATGTTTTTTTTTTCTTTTCATGATGATCTATGTCAATTGTGAATGTAATGTTATAACATTATTTTTCTTTTCAATTAGTCATCATGTTGTTGAAGTCTCAAGCCCAGGCATTCCAGAGACGATCCGACAATTTCTCTTTCAGGTGTGAACAATGTTTTGTGACGATTCTTCTCTTCAAGTATATGATCATACTGTTGAAGAATCGAGGACAAGGCCTTTTGCGTTGAGGTTCAATCAATCCCTTGCAGGTTTCAACCACCGATCATGGTTTCCACTTGCTAGTCCATAAACGGGCGAATCCAATTTTGTTCACCTATTGAAAAAGTTTAAGTAGTGTCAGCTTTGTATGTTGACTATTGCAATGTTTGTATACAAAGTTGCTAGTCCGCGAATCCAATTTTGTTCACCTATTGAAAAGTTTCGAGTCCCAAAGGCCACTGCGAGCAACTTTGTATCCAACATAAGTTGTTTTTTTTTTTTTTTTTTGATATCCAACTTAAGTTTGTTAAGCTGAATTCAAGAAAATTAAGATAGCTAAAATGCATAGCCAATTAGCTAGTTGATTGGAAACAAAACATTTCTGCTAGCTAAAATAGCAAATAAGCGTCCTTTGACTACCTTGTTTGAGTTGCTCAAAAGTATTCAAATTTCCACACTCGAAAACTTCATACAAGCTTTCAACATATTGGGGTTGAGTAGCTTTCTTCATTTAAGGCTTAATCACCTCAAATTGGACGAACATTCATGAAGGAGTTTTTCCAATTGGATGCAATTCGAGATACACATAGTAACCACAGTTAAATGAAATCACGACTTTACTGCATAAGTTCATTACATCCCAAAAATAACATTAGTGCTTAACTTCATTCTGTCAAAACAAAATACCCATAATTTTGGTTGCATACTATATGCACCCAAAAGGGTGCAACCTTAAAGATTCAGCAATAAAAGTTACCATATCAGAATGACAATTTTGACCTCAAACACTAAATTACCTTACCCAACAGCCAAAGTACAAACCTACCACCATCAAACTACCATTCAACCTGCTTCTTAACAATAAAGCCAAATAAGCAAAGCAAAGGGTAATACAAGGGTCCTTTAGAGACCCAAGTAGCAAACCAAGAGCCCACCAAACAATGCCTCAAGAAAACTCATAGAGTTGGGCCGAGATAGATGGGGTTGTCAGCCCATCTGCCACGGCCTCTGGTGTAACAATTGCATGGCTTTGATGTTTCTCTTCAGCGATTGTACCTCCACGTGTAGCTTCAATCCGCTCTTGCAATTCTCGGGCTTCCCACTCACGAAGTAGCGAATCCCTTCATTCTCGAGAGTGAGGATATCAAGGCCATCTGTGTTCATCTTGATTGGCCTGAAAGAAGCGCTCCTGCTTTTTATTTTTTCGCATTGCTAGTAGAAGTTAAAAAATAATAAGTTCACCCAATGCAATCTACTTTTGGCAGAAAGGAAAAGTGAAATTTTTTATTTTTGAAATTGATTTGTGAGAACTAAAACATAAATACCAACCCAAACTCTCCGGCGAGAGCCAGCACAACACGACCCAAACTGGACATAAGAGGGCCAACCATAGGTCCAGTGGCGGACACGGGGGGGGGGGGGGTTGTTTGGCCCTGCACTCCCCCCAATTTTCTTCATATTTTTAGTGTACTTTGAGATTTTTTTGTAATATTACTGAAGAGTGGTCCCTGCAAATTAAGTAAAAATAGCAATCATGTGTCCGCCACTGCATAGGTCGTATGAGAAAGCCTACTCTCTAATGGGGAGGGCAAGCACAACACGACCCCGGACAAAAAGCCTATGGCCTACGGGCCCATAAGAGGGCCAACCATAGGTCGCATGAGAAAGCCCACCTCCCACACAGAAAGTTTGTTCAAACAAGTGTTTTTTGTACAGGGAACCCCCAAAACACTCACACTGAACAATTTGCTGACCTTGTTTGTAGCTAGTTAAAAACCCCATCCTCAAACTCTCCAATACTGAAAACACAAAATATTTAGAGAAAATTTAAGTGGTCAACTTTGGATTACCAAAAAAGATCCTTAGGAGAAGCAAAGAAAAACTTTAGGCTGATAACTGATACATTGAAGCCCTTCGTGGAACAAACATAAGAGCACCGCCACGTAGTGCTCCGTACCACACCAGAACCACACATTTATGTGAAGCCTATACACTTCGTCGTGGATCCTACGAAAAACGTGTAGTTGTGGAGTAAGACCGGAGCACCATGTGGCAGTCCTGGCGCACCACCTCTATATATGTGGCCAGAGGGTTCATATTCTCCAAAAATTTGTATTCTTTGCTTTTGGGTTTCTCGGCCACCCAACACCAAAAGTTTGTGTATACAAACACATGCTTCAAATTTCTTGTGAATCCCCTAGTGTTGACGTTATGTGAATGGCTTATTTTTGACCGAATTGGAGAGAATCAGTCAATATGTGGATAAATTAACCCGGACCGGACATCTAATGGTCGGGAAAAGAAAAGAAGAGAAGACACATGCTCCCCGAGGACCACAAATTTACTTCATGTTGCTCAAGTATCTCAACAACCAAACAAGGATATCACGATAGACCATCAGAAAGCAACCAAACCCTAGGGCTAATTGACTGGTCCAGCTCCACCAAACCGTCCATTATAACCACCAAAACATCCAGAGATTCGTGCAGCCACATACCCAGGACGTACAATTTTGTATGTATATTTAGGGAACCGTAAATGCGAGAGGAACCGATGGGGGTGCACCAATGGTGTACCGACCGGCGTCAGGAACCATTTGTGGGTCCCACACAGTCAATCCGAACCGTTAGATCATCTTAAAATCATTTTCCGAGGTCCAATTTTGAATGAAACGAGATGATTTTGGATCAAGCATTTATGTATGTCAGATTGAGTTGATTCCTGGGGGGGCTCGGAAAATGATTTTAAGATGATCTAATGGGTCGGACTGACCGTTTGGGGTCCAAAAGTGGGTTCGCGATGCCGGTCGGTACACTATCGGTACCAAGCGGTCGGTACCAATAGCAGCTTTGTTATGGAACAGAGAAAGGTACGCATATTTATGATCTTGTAGCAATTTTATTGTTGTCGTTTGATGCATTTTTTATGAGCACCACTACATATCCAGAAAAAATACAGAGAATTGACCCAAAATTCAAAAATCAGTGGCCCAGATTCACCTGGGCCACTGATTTTTGAATTTCTGGAGTGAATCTGGGCCACTGATTTTTGAATTCTGAGTTAATTCTGTGTATGTTTTCCGGGTACTTAGACATTCTGATTTTTTATGGTTCAATTGAGCAATACTAAGTACTCCGATAATTAATTGAAAGTAAAATAAGTGATTCAGATTTACTTGGATATTTATCTGAACCACTAATTTCATTTTCGGATAATTTTCGGACTACCTAGATACTTAGCATTTTCCGGTTCAATTTTTTATGTATTTTTTCATTCGTTTCATTTGCTACAAGTTTTTTAAGGTGTTTGTTACTCATTTGTTCTGGTAAATTAAGAAAGGGTCCCACCAAAATATTTGGCTAGTTACACTATTGCAAATTATTTTGGCTAGTTACGCAAATATTTGGTAGTAATTATAAATTACACTATTTTGATTATGTCACGCTAATTTTTGTCAAAATAGTAGCATTCACTTTGAAAACAAAGGTGCTAAAAATCATTTCAATTTTTAAGAAGTTATATTCTAATTTTTTGGGCTCTGCTGAGAAATAATTAGCTTTAGTGTTTGGACCGTCTCCCAATCCCATCTCGATTAAGCCTTTGTGAGCTTTTCCTAAGCCTTCGAGAATATCAACTACGCCAGTCTAATTGATTGTATATTCATATAAATATATACTAACTAATAACAACAAATTTATCTAGAGCTAAAATACGTTCCATTGAGTGTAGTAACTTATTTTTTCTAAGATAAATGAATTTCACAATCGCATTTATTGATATCCAATCGGCCTAATTTTAAAAATCAATGATATTCTTGATGAGCTTGAAAAAAAAAACAATTCAAAGTATAAAAAAGAATTAGAGAAAAAGGCTCATGAAATCTTAAACCAAACCGGGGGAAAAATTATGAGTACCACATGGCCGAGCCTACATAGTACCCGAACGTTGCCTTCGGGCTATCTAAAAGTATATTGGACAGCCCCAGATCGATACTCTCTCTCTCTCTCCATAATCCGGATCGTCCAAAACCGAAATGAACATCCCAAATTATGCGCGCGGGTACCACGTGATACCCGCTCAGCACTGGAAAATTGCTCGAACCGTGGAGACAATGCAAGCCTTTAACTTTATTAAATTACTCACAAAATGGCTAAGAGAATAATAAGAAATACCCATAATAAACAATATGTTGACCGAGTTTATGACTCCCTCCACCCTTGCATTGGTCCTCTATTTTATTTTGGAATGTCTCGATATATTATTTTCTAGAAAGTCAAGCAAAATAGTGTTTGAGAATTTTTAAAGACTAGGGTTTTGTTCCAATTGATGTCTGTTCTTAATAAAAATAGAGAATTGATATTGTCACTTCCAATTTTGATATCGACACTCTCTCTTTTTGTCTCTATTAGGTGAAGTTACTATACCACCCTTATATTTTATATCATCATGTGTAAAAGAAGCGAATTAATCATAAAGTACAATGATAGTTTAGTAACATCACTCAAAGACAAAAAGAAGGGACTGTCAATAACAAAATGAAAAGTGTCAATAGTAATTCCCTAAAAACATTGTGAGATCATAGTAAATTACTACTACAGATATTCTTGAGAATCAGAATCCGATGAGGACCCAGGCATGGAAGATACAGAGGGTCGAGAATGATGAAATCGAGAGAGATGAAATCGAATACCTGCTTGCTTCTCTTTGTCTGGTATAGCATCGATCATGTCTTTGTGAATTTCTTCACTGTATTCCCAATGTTCATGGATTACTATTGTTGTAATTCTGTAAGTTGAATTGTTTTAATTTATTTTCTTTTTTATGCTGATGCCCTAAACATACGCCTGCAGGATGAAGAGGACGAGGACGAAACTAGTGAAATGGAGGAGGGAGGCCTTAGCAAATCTGGAAAAGAGTTGCTTGGGCGAACTGGTGGGTTGGATGATTCAGATGCAGAGGTTGTATTTTGCTTAGCCCATAATATAGAATTCGATTAGTACAATTGTGACATCTTATGTATTTTCGTAGTATTTTGTCGCATTATTTACACTAATAGTATATGAAAAATTATGTATATATGATTAGTCAGGGCGGAGCCAGGATTTTAGATTAGCGGGGTCAAAAATTAGATATATATGATAGTTTTTATTTGCTCATGCAAAGAAATAACTAAATTAAGGGGTTAATTATAAACGTTGATATACAGCAATACATGTATTTTTGCTTTATAATTGGTCCCAGTGACTTATTATATTTCAAAAATAATGTACCATAGTCTCATTTATAATACTATCAACTCTCAAAAAAGAATTTTTTTTTGAGATTTTTATGCATTTTAAGCAAGTTGTGGCAATTTATGAAACTTTTGAAGGGTCAAGATTACAAAACTTAGCTCCAAACTATAAAAAAAAATCCTTCGCAGAATTTAAAATGAGAGGGGTCAAGTGACCCCCCTCTTGTCCCTTCGTAGCTCCGCCCATGTGACTAGTTAATAACTTGGCCATAAAACAAACACAAACAATGACTAGCTAATAGATCTAGTAAAGTAATCCTTCAACACCCTCTTAAAATTTCCTGGAGCCGCCACTGGGATGACGACGACGATGATGTTGTAAGTCTATGTGATAACCTACTGTTTCTTAAAGTTGTACTCACAAGTTGAAACTTTATATATTAGGCTTTTCTGAGCAGCTTGTCGATTGTAGCCCCATATGAAGCACCAACAAACCTAAATGGTTGTCGCATTAGTGTGGGCACAGCGAGGCACTGATGCGCCGAGGACCCATGGGGATACATCAAGTGGCGTGTCAAATTATTAATAAAATATTACCTGGGAAATGCCGGACAAACGCATTTGTCCAGTGAGACTTATGGGGACACGGTTTGGTGTCACTTCATAATGTAAAAAACTTATTTCATGGGTTAAATTTTATGAACTTGTCACTTGTGCGCCTTTGCCTCAGTTTTTCTTTTTTATGGATCACCAGTTATTTATGAAGCACTGTTAGTTGTCATTTTTGTTCCAAGTTAGCGGAGTTTCCACTAGTTGGATCTTTGCAGATCCAATATTCGTGCTAATCACAAATCACCATTTAACATAGGTAAAAATATGTGCAGTTTTTTCATTTTTGCTGAAAACAATCTTTTGATTGGCTTGGCTGTCGCTGGCTTCCCGTTCTTAGCCCGATATTTCTGGCCTATTTTTATTTGGTTCGAGTCAAACTGTTCCTGTCGCCCATGATGGCTTGAACTCCAAGCCCCCCTCTGTGTCCGTGTAACCCACTAGTTTAAAATTGTGGTGTCATGTGTCCATATCCATTCTTCTGACGAGCTCTTCTTGGGTAGCACCTGAAGGAATTTGTGACAACCAATAGTTACACAGAAATGGAGAACACAGATTAGCGTCTCTCAAATTGAGGGATTGAATTGACGGATGCTTTCTAAAATAGAAGGGCACAATGTTATAACATTCGCTACTAAATTACCTTCGTTCAAAAACTACTTCGATAGTGTAACTGCTTTTCTAGAACTGTCTCTATCTCATTAGAACAGAGCATCAAAGGCACTGCTTTAATCATTTTTCAAAAAACTCTTAAGAAAAGAGCCACGATTCATGAAAGGCGTGTGAGAGCCAAGGTCGAAGATAAAAGACTTTCTTGACATCGAAATTTGGTTCTTCCCACATAGGACCTCTCAATCCTTGCAAGTAATTTCAATTTTGGTTTAGTACTTATACAACTCGTGTTTCTATTCGTGAAATGGTCTTAGTGATATTTTATCTAGTCAAAAGATGACTCCCTATGCATTGCATAACATGGAGGAGTAGGAGAACAACAAATGTTCACAGCTTTGTTTATATACTTGTTGTAGTTACTGGCATGCTGCACATTGGGGACAATATATGGTGCTTTTGTCTCTCAAGCATGTGGGGACACTGGTTCAATATCGTAATTTATCTTGGGAGCTTCCAAAGTTATTGATTTGTATAATTTTACCTGAAGTTAATATTGGCAATTAATCGTTGGTGCTTCTTGTTTGGTTTGCCAGATGGAGGATGATACTTCACCTGTGCTGGCTCCCAAGCAGAAGGATGCTCCAAAAGAAGAACCTGTTGATAACAGTCCTTTAAAACCAGCTTCCTCGGGATCTGCTCGGGGCACCCCAACCACGTCCAAGTCAAAGGGAAAGAGGAAAACAAACAGTGATGATGCCAAATCTAGTAATAACGGTGCAACTCCGAAAAAAGTGAAGACAAAAAAAAAAGTACACTTTTGCCTTTGATGAATATGCTTGATATATTTTAAGTGCCTGTTCTATATTAAAGACCTTATTGTAGATGAAATTGTTGCTCTAATTTCTTCTTCTTTTGTAGCAGGAGGTGAAACCTTCGAAAGAAGAAACTGTGCCTACTTCGAAAAGTAGTGCACCTGCAAAAGTTACACCACCGTCATCTTCAAAAGCTCCTTCCTCATCATCTTCTGGACCTTTCACAGAAGATGAAATCCGGGCTGTTTTAATGCAAGAGACTCCTGTGACTACGCATGATTTTATTGCTAAATTTAAATCAAGATTGATGAGAAAGGAAGTAAGTGTTTTCATGTTTTGTCGGGGTCTTCATCAATGTTAATTTTTTTTTTCTTTCCCAGGCATCACCTGTGTTAGCTTTTATATTACTCTATATTCCATCTATTTTGAAATATCTTTATTTTGACCAGTGGCGACTTCAAGAGTTTGGGCGTATGGGGTCAATCATAAACATTAATATTTCGACCAAAATATGTACCCCAGATCACAATCAAACGGTTAATATCCTAAATCTATGCAATTTCCAAACCTTGTAGACTTTCATGCTATACACCTTAAGCAATATAATGTAAATTATTTACATATTATAATTATATCTAGAGTAATGATTTCCACACCTCCTTTACTTATAAATGCAGTCACTTTTTTTGTCTTTTGGTGGTAAACCGATTTTAGCCTTTGTTTTGTATTAGACTGGTAAATTATCCAGTGTGGTGACACCATCAAATGGGTTTTGGCCTTTCGTTTTGTACTCTCTTGGAACTTTTCGTGGGTTTCAAAGATTGAAAATTTATCGAGTGTGGTGTCAACATTAAACTTCTTGGGGTCATTTATGAATTTAGAAGAAAAATTAACAAAATTATAGTGATTTATTTTTTTCTTGTGGGGTTGCCTGACCCCACTCTCTACACCTTGGCGTCGCTAGTGATTTTGACCTTGAAGCCCAAGTTTTATGAGACAAGTAATTAGCCTGGAGAGAATGATCATTTTAGGAGTCATGGTGATATAATTGAAGTACCTCCTTTCTATGTCTAGCTTGTCGAATCCTTCTTGGATCCAAGAGATATTGGGTTAAGAGTATAGAAGGCTCAAACCGAAAGAGGGTTGTGAACGATCTTCTTGTGATCAAAAGACGATGCGCTTTTCCTAGATGAATGTTACTGTATGAGCATTCTTTCTGACAGTTTCTTGCTTAAGCTGATACAGAGTTCTTTTACGCAGGATAAGTATGCTTTTGCAGCTATACTGAGGAGAATTTCCAAGATACAAAAAACCAATGGGCCTAACTATGTGGTCTTGAGAGATAAATGACTTTGCGATGAGGTCATCCAAGCTATTCTGCTCTTCAAATCTTTTGCTTTGCCAGGTTCATCTGCTGCTCACTGGTGTACTGACTTACCCAAGATGGTCGAGGCTTTCTTTCTCTACAGCAATTCATAACCAAGAAACACTAGAGAAATTACTAGTTATAATCCTCTACTACCCCGCCGACAAAATAGAGGCAAATAAAAGAGAGGCCACGAGAAAATCTTTTCTCTAATCCCTATGCTTTAGACATTTTTCAACGAGAAAATCTTTCACTTGATGTTTCTGTTACATACCATAGCAGATTGATGACACTGTCATTTTAGTTTTGTGTTTTCGCAAGCTTGGGAGTACCCGTTATGGCGATAGTGGATTATCCTCGTATGCAGCACCATGTTCATATTCTTTTTTAAATCCATTTTTGTATCATCCGCGCTTATAAGTTATAACCAGCAATCGTTTTTTTTTTTTTTTCTTTTCATGATGATCTCTGTCAATGTAATTGATTAGTAGGATGAACCGAGCACCAGGCCGGCTCACCATGAGTGAGCTCAGCTCGGAGCGCGGAGAGCTCATACGGAAAGGGGAATCCCGCCGTATGTTGCAGAGATGGAGGACCCATTGGGCACTAAAGTGGCCTGGAGATGTATAAGCTCGGCTCGGTCATAGGAGCTCAGCTCAGTAATAGGGGAATGGCTCGCCCT
>JAXBDA010005267.1:0-25187 GCA_036023075.1 Gaultheria prostrata
AAATTACAACCAAATGCTTCTGAAATGAAAACACAACTCAAATGCAACAGTAGTTGCATTTAGCCTATCATACTACTGAATTGGTAACTCTTCTCCATTTGACAAAGAAGCTGTGCTTCTTCTAACAAAGTCTGTCTCCCACCCAATGCCATTCGCAAGTCAATTTGGAGTTTGAGATACCATTATTATTCTCTTCATATACATTAATTACTATTTTTAGTATTTTTCATTTTTCACAAATTGATTTATTGATGAAACTTTCTCAGCGAAATTGAGTAGATATATTATGAGAGAGTGATCTGTCTCATGAATCGCAATAAATTAGTTTTATGTTTAAATCAATTTTGTAAAACAACACAATAAAGTCTTAAGCTTGCAAGTCATCTTCCAAGCAAAATTAGCTTAATATTGACAAATATATCTATCACTATCAATTTAACTTTTTTTGTTTTTTTCCCATGGTGGTTCAATGCATCAAGGATGAACGAACAACTAAACAAGAAAACGACATCCTTTGAAAATGAGAGTATTGACCATAGGGGCAAGAAAGAGTGGTCGACTGGGTTTTTGTTTTTACTCAGAAAATTCTATATCACCAAGCGAAAAACCTCAAAAGAGAAGTCCGAATTACAAACGCTTGAAAGAAAAGAGGAAGGGTTTGCTGACCCAGTCGGCTAGGATTGTCTTCATCGAACAAGAGGAAGCAACTCAATCAATGGCGGCTCCAGAAATTTTCACAAGGGTGTTTAAAAATTCTACTACGGTCATATAAAAATCATAAACTACATATAAACAAGAAGAAAATCTACTCATATCAACAATGCCACTAAAAACAAAAAAGTATTACTCCCTCCGTTCCTTTTTAAATGATCCGCTTGGGAAATGTGTATTTTGTGGACGTTAAAAAAGGCACCTCCGTAGAACATTTTTTTTTTTTTTCCACCAAATTAAAGTACTCAATGAGCACTTTAATTTGGTATAAAAAAATTTAAAAAATTATATAGAGAAATAAGTTTTTTAGGGGTTTGAAATTGCACGTATTCCCGTATGGATCATTTAAAAAGGGACGGAGGGAGTAGCATATTACAATTGCCCTCAATGACTTTTCATAGTTTAAAACCGTTGCATAATAGAATCAGTATCAACGATATCAAATAGATCACTCTCAATATAAGTAACCAAGCAATCGTTCATCCACTATTCTTATATAAGTAACAAAGCTATGAATAGCCTATATAAATCTACTGTTTTTATATGCCATATGTGCACATGTATTAAGGGTTTCATCAAAAAAGATAAAGTGCACATATATTCAATTATTGATCAATATTTTATAATGTAATGAGTAATCACTTGAAATAAGTATAAATATATAGATTAAAGAGAGAGAGTTAGTGTTCTTTTCTTTTAGGGCTAAATATGTAGAGAGAAAGAAACACCCAAATTCCTAAATATTTGACTTATATCCACATTCATGAAGGTTAGAGCTCAAAGATCTGAAAAATTAAAAGATCAATTAATTGCTTACAACCAAATCAAAGGAAATACCACGAAATTTAGGGTTGAACTTGAACCTTTTAATTTCAATAATTAAATTTCAGTACCTTACCTGACACCTGAGTGAGAGAGAGAGAGTTGCCTCACTGCCGACTGGTTATTTCCCAATTCCAATTCCAGAGAAAGAGAATCCTGTTTTCCCGTTTCTTTTCTTCTTTTTAGATTTTCTTTTTTCATCTATTTTGTAATGGGCTCTATTGGGTTAGGTATTCAAATATTTTATATATTTGATGGGTTTATTTAGTGGGTTGGGTGTTCAATTTTTTTTGGGTAAGGTGTTCAACATTTTGGGTAGGGTATTCAAACATTTTGAGTTAGTGTTCAACATGACGAAAATTAAAAAAAAAATTACATGAATTTTTATATACAAAAAAAAAAAAGCCGCCTCTTAATCCCATGTGCCACCCTATTACAATTTCTTGGTATTTGGTATTTGTGGCACCAAAAAGACGTGAAAGATTGTACGGAACCAAAAAGCCACTTGATCCCAAATTAATTGGTGCAAAACGAGCACAAAATTACGGTCAATGGTGGCTTCAGTTATTTTTAACAGGGTGTTCAAGAATTACATTAACTCTATTAGTCCTACTAATCAGTCATACCTTGACGAAATTTCATATACTAGTGTTTATAATGCGACCAAAAAATACAAAGAATAAATAAAAAATTTACAATTGTTCTCGGCAAAATTTTATATTTTAAGTCGAGCTAGATCAAACCGGAGCATAAATATTTTTTATAGGAAATTATTTGAGAAATATGTTGGATCTTTTGAAACATACGTTCTTGTTTATGGAAATAAGAGTTGATTTTCGTTTGGAGAGAAGTTGTATGATAACAATAACAATAACAATAGATACTTTTTTCTTCTCTCTATCTTTTTAATATCTGCCATTAACATGTTTACATTATTTTGGGCTAATGAATTAAGAATTCAATTGTGAATAACCTAGATTGCTAGGTGTTTTGTGTTTATAATACAGTATAGGACAAAGAGTCCAAATAAAATTTGAGATAAAATTACATGTAATATACACCAAAGTAAAAAAAATAGGGTTGTTAAATTAACCACTTTTTCTTAATATGTGGAGTCGCCTATGATTGGACTGTAATTTGAGTTGTTGTTTTTTTCCTCAGCGGAAGGCAGAATTATTAGTTGTGGTTAGTGAAGTTTGAACCCCTAATAAATGCATTGGTGTACATGGTGTCTACTACGTGGCTAGCTATCACTCCACTTGCCAGTAATTTGAGTTGTTTTGAGTGGATTGATTTGTGAGCTAATTTTTTAGATAAATTGTCATTTAATTTTGAACCGGGTATTCACTTATATTTGAGCTAGGTTCAAATCGTGTATTTATTGAATTAGTAGTTAGTTTAAATTTCTTAATCGTATTACATGCCGTGGATAACGTCTCATGTCGTTTTTGTGTTGTGTTGAGTTCGTGTCAAGATTCTCTAACTTTAACTTTTTATGTCTATCATATCGAGCCATTTACACAAGTTGTTAATTATTCATGCAAACGTAATGTGCCGTATTCATGTTTTTATATTAACAAAAGCCAACTCTAATCCACTTTCTTTGTATTCAAATCTAACGTGCCTATGTCATAGATTCTCACCCTTATCCACATGCCTAGAAAACTCGCGACTCGCATGTCCCCACTAGGATCAGAGCCAAGATTCAACTTCGGAGAAGTCAAGAATTGAAAAGTTCCCACCCTCATAAGATATTTTGTTTCACATTTGATAAGGTACACATGTTCTAATATAATCATTTATCATATCTCCAAAGCAATTCACATTTCTAATGTTAATCATTCATCTAACATATAACCAAAATAGTACTGTACTACTTCATCTATCCAAACGAAACTCGGCATTCTTTCAAAGTGATTTTTTCCTTAAATTTTGGACCTTTATTTGTCTCGGTGGTTTAGGACTTCTTAAGACACAGGGAACAAATAAGGTAAGAGAGAAGAGAGAGAGAAAATGATAGATAACATAAAACAAGTTGATTACAGTAATCTTTTTTTTTTAAAAAGCCAGGACCTCTTTACCTCCGCCCCTGGCCGGATCCGGAGTAGGTGTTGTGCGGCAAAAGTACATCGTTTTGCTTAATTTTTTGGCACATTTCTGAAGCTTCTAAGGGCCTTATTTGGATGAAGAAAAAACCACTATACCCAAACCCTAAACCCAAAGTTCCTAAACCCGAAGTGCCTAAACCCACTATACCCTACCCCAAAGAGCCTAAATCTCCTAAAATTGAACCCCAAAATTAACTCTCCAAGCAAGGTCCTTGGAAACTTTGGAGGTGTACCAAGAAAATGAGCAAAACGATATAATTTTGCTGCACAATACCCACCCGGATTCCAGAACTTGGAAGGAAATTGTTGTGGAGACCTGGGCAACATAGTTTTGCCCATAAATACGGCCCATAACACCCACTCCGAATCTCAAATTTGGCTATCAGAGAAAGAAAAGAAAATTGGCACTCATTTGGCCATTACAAGCCACCTTCGGATCTGACGTAAGATGACCGGTTATTGGCGGTACTAAATCAAGCGTGCTGCCCAAGTTTTTTTCTTTTTTCCCTACAATCCGGGTGTCTAGATCAGTTTACGCACACATGGACTAATTCCCTCATCAATCCGGTCAAAAATATACCATCAATACCAGGACAAGAGGATTCAAAAGAAATTATTTTCTTGCAGTATTTTCTTGCAGTCTAACCCCCAATAATCCAAATTTACCAATCAGCCGGACTAACCATGGCTTGCTGCCCAAGCCCTTTACTCCCATTTTTAATGTTCCTTAGTCAAACACAGTAGCAATGCTTGTGGATAACAAACATGTTTACACTATTTTGATCATTAATTTTGGTCTTATGTAATCATGATCTCGTACAAAATTTGACTTTCTTCTAATGGACCAATTAAGATAGTGGGTGTACTTTCTTTTTATAAATCAGGTCAAAGGCATTAAATTAAATTGATGAATTATTAAATGGCCCTAATTAGTACTAATCCCTATGATTTTGTTCAAGTAATCCATTTCATGGTATCAAGGAGATGGGATTAAGTAACAATTAAGCTCAGCGAAATATGTGGACGCTGCTTGCGTATGTGCATACGTTTTGGCTTTACTTGGAGAAAACACAAATCGGAACCAAATTGCCAAGCACATGTTACTGACTTGGTAATTTTAATAAGGACTCCTTTGATTATCTTTGTTTTTATACACATTTGACTCAAGGAAAATGTAGTTGGCATGGTTTAGGATAAAAAAAAATGCATGAAAGTATGCGAAAAATACATAGTAAGTGAAAGAGTAATACGTGCATTGAAGTGCGTGTTTCTTATGTCATTTTCTTCGCATATTGCCCACTCGGTGGGCTATCAATAGATGGACCATTGACTTAAAACACCAATTCAAACTAGCAATACTACATACACAGCCACCAACCACAATTCTAACCACACCGGCACACCCCACCCATCATATTTTTAGGATATGGGCGGGATGTAAGCTCCCTCGAAATATAAAAATGATGGAGAGAAAAGAACTCTGGTACTATTTGTTTTGGTTGGGATTGTGACAAACATTCCTATTTTTATCCTCGTGCAAACCACATTTGGACAAGACAGAGAGAGCAAATTAGTCACATCTAGTAGATCTTGATGGAGGGGACATAGAATTCCACCTCCCCATGAAATTTCATATCCCGGAGACTTAGCTCTGTCGAGAAATATAATCTTGTTCATAATGCGATAGCAAACACTAGAATTTTGAGACAGACGGGATTACACATCCAATCCCACCATCAAATCCTCCAAAACAAACAAGCCCATATGTAGAGCCCCATAAATGTGAAATTAGAGGGACTGGAGTTATGGTTTTTCCTTTGGCCAGACAATAAGATCCTAGAATCACAACATATCCTTTTGAGATCGCAAGTGGTACAAGACACTTAAAAATTACTTCAATATTCAGAAATTTGCTTGAAGTCAGGATCCCAGAAATCTAGAGTAGTACTTGTTCAATCTTCAAACACAGCTACTACCATTGGATTTGATTATGATGAAATAGGCACTCAATCATACTAACAATTACACTTTGACATGGACAAGCAGTGACGTAGGCAGAAACAATATCATTTGATTACGGAATAGGTACTCAAAATCATAACAATACTAACATGTTGACATGGACAAGACTTGCTTGTAATGAACCTGGACATTTAAATAAGGGAAAGTATGCTAAAAGCATAACCCCAGGTGACAATCTCATCACTCGGTCTCTGTTTCCTACACGGTCCACAAAAAATGCATGATTCGTTTCTTCCACTTTTTTCTCTTTGCCTGACGGGCTCTTTTGTTCTGTCTCGGTGTCCTGCGAGTGCAACGGCCTAGTCAATGAGCTGACCATTTTCTGATGATCCACAACTCTGCTATAAATACATATATATATATATATATATATATATATATATATATATACACTAAAACAGAATAAAAAACTGAAACAACTAATAGCAAGTCTAACGAGAAATATGATCCAAACTATACCAGCAACTTCTCCGGTCAGTCACCTTTCAAGACATTGTCCTGTCAGTTGAGTTGAGTCGATACAGCTACATATACAACAAAAAAATTTGGTTCAACATTTTCTACTTATATTACTCCTCATGTTTTATAAACACAATTGCTGAACTCACTTCACTGCTTTGACATAAGATATTACCCAAATCAGAGATCCCTTCTATGGATCACCAGTTCACCTTCTTTTCATGGTGCAAACTGTCGACTCCCCAAGTGATTTTCATCAGAAGCTCTACAAGAAATAAAGATTCTTAATTAGTCAAAATGTGTGTAATTTCTCATTGTGCTTTTTCAAGTATCCCAACTAGCCATGTTCTGGAAGGAAGCCTAGTCAGTAGTCACCTACTCTGTGTTCCGAAAAACTTTCAATGATCTATGCAGGTACCCAACAAGAGCTTGCATAAATAATCCGACCCTTCCACCCCTGTAACATCCAGTTGTTATCTTCTTCAATCACACAATCTTTAGGACAATCCGCCTTCACCTTCGCCTTCAGTTTCCTCACAATGTTCTGGTTCAATGGTAAAATCTTGAACCCAGCCTTCATATTCCGAACATGCCACTGCTTGTATGTCTCAGGTCTCTCTAGCCTCTCTGACCCCTCACATGCTACGGCACTCATAATCTCACGGCCAAAGTATTCCCTTTCAAACATCAACCTCTCCTCATCCTCGCGAGGAATATGTGCATCAAACATATCAAACATCGCAGAGTAATGGAAGATTGCCTCCTTGAACCGGGTGAGGAAAAAATGTGTGCCATGGGACCCGTTAACAACAGCGTGAAGAAATATCGTCGGATTGATTTTCCTGATAAACTTTAGGACGGCATCCCTTGGACCGTTTGCAGCTACTGTATCATCCAGTAGGTTTCTGAAGCGGAACAGACTGTTTACAACTAGCATCTCATCATTCTCAATCTTTAGATCCTCGATTTGGATGGTTTGCCAGTTCTGTGCTATGGCATTGTACTCAAACGGCACATTGAAGCGCTTGCAATACTTCGCCAAGCGGCGTCCCGTCTGCTCAACTCTTTCTGCCGGACGGAAACCAGGTAGTGGGAAGTCTATACCTGTAATGCGAAGCTTGGGGGGGCCACCGGGCCTGGTTGACAGGCGTTGGATGAAGATGGGCCACTGGAAACCGAATAGAATACCAAAGTCTATAATGTGAAGCTTTTTTGCTTTCTCTGCCACTTCTAAAATCTTGAGATTAGCATAGAAAATGGCTATCTTTTTAAATGGGCTGGCTGAGATATAAAGCTGATGAACTTTCAACATATCAGCAGCTGAAATTTGTTTGGAAGCTAGGGCTTTATAAATCTGACTCCCAGTGCCAGCCAAGCGTGCCTCAAGAGCATTAGCAAAGATGTGAGCCAATCTCTGAGACCCATCGCCGGAAGGAGAAGCATGCTGCCTAATCTTGTTTAGTTGTTCATCAGCACTCCTGCGATCATCAGCAGCAACAGATTGTGCACAACTAATCAGAAGAGTCCTGAGATCCAATTTTTCCTCTTTATTGCACCTTTTCTTACCACGTGTTTTCCCAAGGTTGGATCCATTAGATTGTCCATTCTGCGTATGCAGTTCTTCATAGACAGCACAACACGGAGGAGGCTCCACCTTTATCTCATCATTAAGCAGAACCCTGTCAAACATCTCTGATAGCTCAGCCTCTTCCACACAACTGGTAGACTGCTTGCTGCTCCTCTCTTCCTCTATATCACTATCTTCCCGATCATGATTCTTCCTTCCCAAAATGCCATTGTCCCTCTCATCCTTATCTAAATTGACTACAGCTTGCGAAGGCACTTGTCTCGATACTGGAGGCACTTCAGACTTCTCCAAACCAAATAGTAATAGATTACCCCTTGGAAGGAACTTACTGGCTTCCTCCATGCCTCTCTTGAATTGAAAGATAGAATGACTATCGCTGAATATGTTTGAAACAAGATGGGAAACGGAAGGAGTGTCCTCTGGACCATGAAAACCATTAATAAAGCTGTTTGAAGAGCTCAAATGCAACTGAGAACCAGATTGCAAAGTAGTTTGAGAGAAATTCTCAGCAGATTGGGTCTCTATAAGAGATGAAGAAGGTGTAAACCCTACAGAATCAGAAATAAAATGAAGATCGGTGAGGTTGTTAGAATTACTGCTGCTGTTTGTCTGACTCTCACTTGAAATTGCACAAGAGCTACCATCTGGGCTTTGGACGTTCTGGTCAATGTAACGAGTGGATTGGTTGGGTGAAGGAGGGCATTTGTTGCCAAGGACTTCATAGAAAGATTTTTCGGCCGCTTGTAGCGCCAAAGGATCATGGACCACAGACAGGTTTTCTTCCACGTTCTCCTCCGTGAGAATTTCATTTAGGTACTTCAAAACAGTATCAGACAATTCATTATCATCTCCAGAGTTCATTTCAGAGTTCAAGTTCGAAGAAGCGCCAAAATTAGTAGGGCCAGCGTCGTGAACAAGGCCGGGAGGAAGGGAAGGAATATTCAGGAAGCTAAGATCCGGAGAGTCTTGACTAAACATATATGCATCGGATACATTTGGAGACCGGTCAAAACCACATAAAATGGTCTCATCATCCAATCTTGAAACTCCTACTGAATCCAGAAACTCTCTCAAACTTGAGTCCATGATCGTTAACCATGCACCAACCTGTCAAGTAACATCCTCAATAAGCCCAGCAAGAAACGAACCCAGACTGTCAATTGACGGGTGGGGTCAAACACACTTCAAAAGAACAATTATAGACACAGAATTATCATTTCTGCTTTCTTCTATGGGTGATTATGGTATGAAAATGAGTATTTCCCCAAAGCATATGATATTTTAACAAGAAAATGTTCACTGATTAACTAGAAAATGATCACTAACCAACTTAACCTAATTAAAAGTCTACTTATCTCATTCAAACCGATCACTTTAACCATACTAAAAATCAAGGGAATGGCCCATTTACAAACTCTTTGACTGATATTTATTTTAATTAAAGCTTATTTAGAATACAAATAGCCAGGGGCAGACCGGAGTGGAGGCCACGGGGGCACGGCCCCCACTCTATATTGTAGAATTACATTGCGGATTTTTCATTTTTCTATTATACCTAATAAAGTGTAGTAGTGTTCAAATAAAATACTCTGAATTTCCTGTGTGTAAATTTATTGTGCATTGTGAAGTACTTGAATTACTAGAAGACAATCGAGTTCTAGCTACGAGATAATTTGTCTTCATCTCGTCATGTAAGCGCAAGGGTGGGAATGAAAGTCTTTGACACGGGAGCTAACCATACAAAAGAGAAGCTGGGCTATTGAAAACAAAATGAAAATGACGGAAGTTTTAGTTTACAAACATAATTAACAAGTATTATTCTAAGAAATTATAAACATTCATGTTAAGTTTACTTAACCAAGCCGAGAAAAAGTGTAAACTGATGAGTGAAATTCATTACTACTGTTCTCGGTGAAAAGATTGCACTGCTATTACCAATATGTTTTCCCACTATTACAAATTTCTGTGTCCGCAACTTCAAATAGCTCTGCTACATGCAAAACTAGAGGTATTCAGAATCTCGAGGCTCCCATCCCTTCGTACCGCAGTAAATCGACGTTCATAAATACTTCTATCCCTTAACCGCCATTAGGAATCTTTATACTCCGTACATATTTAACATCACAATTCACAACAACAAAAAAGATTAACAGAGAAAACTAAGCCCGCTCTAGATGCGAAAATACCAGATCAGCTCGCAATCAAAACATAGAAGTGTAAAAAAAAAAATCAAAACTTTTGAACAAACCCTAAACATGGAGATCACTTCAAAATCGAATCAGTAAAGCAAGCAGAAGACAGCGATGCTTATATATCTACGCAGCTATAGATGCATGAACATAAGTACTTGTCTATATACAAATTTATTTACATACACAAGAAGAGAAATTCGTACCTGGTCGGAGGTAAGAGAGCAGAAAATGCAGAGGGCAGAGGTTCTTCAGAAAAATCGAGAGTCCAATTTTCTTTCGCAAAGTATTTTTTTTTTTTTTTAATCTTTGCGAACCTTTCCCACAATATATATAACTCGTGCTATGATCCTATGGATGACAAGTCAATATGGGAGTCCAAATAATTTTCTGCAGTTTGAAAAAAAAAAAAAAAAAACCATGGGAGTCCAAGTTGTTAGCCCGATTGGTTGGTGATTTTGTTCCCGTGATTGATAATGGTTTGATTAGTCAGGCTGTGCATAATTTTTTTTCTTGTCCATGTGTGGATCACTTGCCTAGAAAAAAAAAAGACTCGTCAACGATACATTAAGTTGTCCCGAACACTTTCTACCATCGTCGAAAACGAAAAATATGTATATGTGGGTCCTGGTATATCTCGCGTAACAGGCTAACGGCCCAATATAATACTCATATCACCACTGCCGGGCTCACACTTCATAAGCTTGGCCCAGTAGAATATTTCTTTTTTTGTGTGGGTTGATATAGGTGTGGTCTGAGTTTTCATCACTTGAGTTACTCAACACACTTGAGAAACTTCAAAAAGAAAAGATATTTGTACACTTGAGAAATTCTGCTGCACTAATTTTTCTTAGCATGATGTAGAAAATAGCCATAAATTTTCTCTCTATTCTCCACAAAAAATAAAAAGCAGCTTATAGGTGTTATTGTACATTCTTATTCCTCAATTTCGTTCAAGAAAAACATTATTTTTACGTACTTTTAATGCATTATGCTAGAATAATTTCCATGTACATTGAAAAGCAAAATCTCTATGATATAATTAGCAACACTTAAATAAAATTTTCCTATTAAGCCGGCCTCTCTCGGTCTAAAATCTTGGCTCAGCCATTGGAACTGATATTTTAGGGAGGAGAGCATAGTTTAAGAAATAAAACTGGGATGAAACCAATCCATAAGTTGATGCATTCATACTGTTGAATGAACTAAGCCACAAAGATCGAGCGCATTTTTTAAGTTGTCAAGTCTTTAAATCAATCTTGAACAATATAGAACTTAGGCTCTGTAAGATTAAAGCTCTATATTTAAAGCTTGGTTCTGATGGGTATTCGGTTCCTCTTCTAAACAAATAAAGCTTCAGAACATCTTTACAGCTTGCTAAATTGTGAAACCGAACTCACTTTTGGACGGCTAGAAATCGCCAACGAATTCCCACGTGATACCCACTCGGCACCGAAAAACTTCTCTTAGCTAAGAATCAAAAAAGGGATTCAAAACAATAAAGCAGTCTATCTAAGGGTCCAACCCAATAGAAAGGGGAAAATGTAGGGAAGCCAAAGCCAATGAAATCTTAGTACTGATACTTGGCAAGCATTATACTTGAAAAGTTAGAATCAAACAATGTACAAATACACTAAAAAAAATCCCCTCAAAACAAACCATCGAATGAACAAGAAAATGCCAAGAGGTTGGCATAAAAAAATACAGTTAGCAAGCTCTTATTCTGTCGAGCATTTACAAGCGCCACTCTCTCTCCGCGCAGGAAAAGAAGAATCGCTGAGAGCTAGAATATAGCAATTACTAGCTTTTTACAAAATACTAGCAGAAAACACAAAATGTGGACGCCACTTCGAACGCCATCAACTATTTACTGTGAGTGTGGGTGCTTGATTGGTGAAGCTATCAGAAGAGGAGGCAAGTCTCAGACTGCTGTTTGAGCTGTTGCTTGGCTTGTTGTTGGGACCAGTAACCATGGGCATCGAGGACACGGTCCAGCAGCTCCTGGGGAACAGGCTCACCCCTTCTTTGCTGTGGCGATATTCTTGCTGTGTGCACCAACGTTTTCCATTTATCCTGCAGATTTCACCAATCCCAAAAACCCAAATCGCATGAGCAAGCTTCTAGTAAAACAAAAAGTTACATTTATAACTGTAAGATAAGCAACATCTCATACTGCCCAATTCAACTTCCGACCTAGACACTTAGATACGACAAGATTCATCTGCTTGGTGTATTTTAAACTACAAGGGCAAGTTTGGTTGGCCAGATTTGATATAGGGATGGATGGCATATCCACCATGTCCTCATTTTTGGCATTTGAATGTAACCTATATGTGGAGGGATAAGAATCCGTTGAACAACGAATCCCACAAAAACTTGAGATATCCAAATCCTTGGGGATGTGCAACAACATCCTACGGGATCTCAACTTACTAGTTATCCGACCAATCTAAGTTGGGTGACGGCAAATTTAGGTCATGCAAGCACAAGTCTAGAATTCAAGAGATTGCATGAGATAGTTGGTAACTTGGTATACAGACTCACAGATAGACGCATAAGACCATAGAACCATTTCTGATAACGCAAGCAACTATTGCCTTGAACCAACTAAAAAACAGTCGGAAACAATTGAACCTAAGGCTTCAAAATTTTGAAGGGAATGACAAACTACGGCATCAAAGGAGCAGTACAAGTAATTAGTAGTAAAATGGAGGAAAAATCTAGAACATATAAGCAGGAAGATGAATGTCAATCACTTACCTTCAAATCCACATAAGTTCGATGCTTTGCATTATCAAAAGCTCGCAGTTTAACATCCCGCCATCTGCAGATGTAAACCAACTATCGGTAAGAGAAGAACAAAAGAATTGAGAATATGCTCGTCCAGAATCACCATCGAGATAAATAAGGGCAGACCCTTCAGTAGTTCTTGAATCAATTTGCCAAACATACCTTCCAGTTCCAAGCTTCTCAACAGCATGAACCAGTGCTTCAACTTCAGAAACAGAGAAAGGTCGACGAATTCGGCGCTGCACAGCCTCAGATCGCTTGGATTTCCTCATGGGTACAACAGCCAATGCCTCCGCATCGATTTCTGGAACAGCGACCAATGCTCTGGAGTCCATTGGGCTCTTATCTATTGACATGTCAGGAGGAGAGGGTGCTGAGTCATGATCGCTTTCAACAAAGCTGCCCACACTTGTCAAAGGAGGATCTGGCAAGGCATCAGCAGCGCTCTGTTCAACTATGTTATGAAGTACATTGGGTGCAGGTGGGTACCTGGAGACGGCATTTTACATACACAATAAGCACAGAGACCAATGACTTAAAATGGAACTTATTTCCAAATTAGGAACCAGGCTAAACATAACAAGGCATTCGCATAATTGTGTAAGCTTTGTACGTTCAGATTACCCTCCACAAGGGGATGGAAAATTTAGCTCATCCAATGTGATCAAGGAAGTAAAAAATCAACTTGTGGAATCACCCGTGTCTGCATTATGCTTCAAGAGAGAGGACAACTACAATTAATGTTTCAATTTCTCACATACCCTAAATAAAACTGGGGGTAATACAAAAAGTTGGCCAGATCGGCAAAACAGAAAGATTGAAAATATGTATCATTTAGGAGACCGTCCTCTGAAAAATTGTAAATCCAAGATAATTCATAACAGTAAATGAGGCTAAGTTCTGAAGCTAGCATCAAATGGAGGATTGGCTTATCTAACTACCTTGTTAGTGGCTGGGGTGCATTGCAGCCGAGTAGCAAGGGGTGTTCTTCATTACACAGAGATGGGGGAGCTTTTGAAACAGTAGGCTCCAAGGAGAAACCAAGAGCATCAAGCTTGTTGTCATGAGATAGTCCAGTCTGCACTAGAGTTTTACTATCATCCCTAATCTTCTTGCCCCGAAGGAGGACACCCACTCGTAGTCCACCCCCCAGTATAGCATTCACCGCCTCCATAACACTTCTCTGCAAAACAGGCAAAATTGTGTTCAGGGGGTTGTTTCACATAAACTTATTTGTGTGACTTTTTGCACTTTTAGGGTTTTGTATTTGTTCAAGTTTCGGTCATAATTTTATACTTTCCCGATTCCTCTCCTTGAGACGAATCACGTTACTTAAAAAGTTTCCTCAGATGTAAGACGTATAACACAATGATGAATTGGCCTTTTTTCACAGATCATGGTCATCCCAACTTGCTTATTGTATTTTCTGGATGCATAACATGTCACTTTAGATAAAAATTCTAGCCAAAATGACTCGGCTTAAAATTCATGCCCTGCTTAAACATGAACCTTATGCACCGAGGTATGTACATTCACTACAATTTTGGATTGAGGTAACTTGAAGATACTTCTATAAACACCATCCAAATAATATTGTTTGCATATGGCATACCTTCAGAGAACCAACAGTTGCAGTTTCTGGAATCTCAATAAAAAGCTCTGGAACCTTAAAAGACTTGATTCTAAGCTTCACTGAATAAAAGTTAAGACATCTTCACGTAAGAACCTCTTCGAATGTCAGACCAATCAAGTCAAAAGAGTACAGATGAATTACTCTCAATCAGAGTATTTCATACCATGGGAATCCCGGGACTGGAAGGGAGTGTGTCGGCTTGCTACACCAGCTTCTGTCCCAAAGGCTGCATGAAAAGTAGAGATTATTTAGTGGAAAACCAAGAAATCACTTCATTCCAATCACAACTTAAACAACTAAGTATAATAGAAGAAATGAAAGGATGGAAATAAACCTCCATGCAGTGTTGCACCGGAACCAGAAGCATCACAACTAAACCCTTTCCTAGGTGAACTAGATATGCCCTCACTAGTAATCCCTCCATCAGAATTTGATAATGAGCGACCATCTAAAAGTATCCTCTTTTTAAACGGATAATCCCTCAGAGACCTTTTCCGTTTATAACAAGTCTTCCTATTGTGGTAGAGAGGCTTTGTTTCTAGATCTGGACAAAGAATAACATTATTCAACTACATAGAAGACGCACAGAAATGAATAATGTGATTGTTTGGAATTAAATTGGGAGGGGACCCAGTAATAGTTAACAAATAAGCAAAACAACTCACCAGCAGTAAAATATTCCCCATCCTTCAATTTTGGAGCTGCCTTCCAAAATTTGGATGCCAATATCTTTCTTATTCTACGGTCACCAATGCGTGGTGGCCTGAAGGCCTTTTTAGTGGTGCTGGGTTGAGTGCACCCAGAAGAGTTTTCGTCATCATCTCTAACAGCTACATTTACATCATCCCGACATGCGGGGAAAGAAACATTATTAGTGCCTATAGGCACTTTCTCTCTATTTTCTTGACCAACTAGAGCAGGAGGCTTTGTGTATCTAACCGTCAGATCCCCCGAAGTGCACATATAAGCCTCGGTACTATTTGGTACATTCCCTGTCCTTAGTGGCTCCATTTTGCTGCTTCCAAGTTCAATCTTGCTTTCGCCATTAACCAACTTTTCAGTACAGCCAATCTTTTCTGAGCAATCGGAATAAGTTATTACAGATGCAAGGACCGAACAATCATCATTATGAGCCAGTGGAAGTTCCTTTGTACTATAATGGAGACCAGAAGCTTCAGAGACAAGGTTAGAAGGTTCTACTTTTGAAGTAATATCTTCATCCAGCTGCTCTTTCTTAACCGAATGTTTTGCAATTGCACATAGTTCTTTTCCAGTTAATATATTACTAGAACTAGGAGAAACTTGTCCCTCCAACAACAACTTGCCAGCTACAGTAGCCAATAAGTCAAACGCACACATTTGATTGTCATCAACTTTCTTTCTCGAGCACCTCCTCTGAAAAAAAAAAGCACAAGAAGTTATTATAGGTGATTAAAAACGCGCGAAAAAAGAAAGGAACGGAAATCAAAGGGCTAAACGGAAAGCGAGGAAGGTGGATGGTACTTACCCTAGGTGATCTGGTAGCTCGAGGAGTGGGAGGCACCTGATAGCCATTAAATCCATATCCTAACCTGTTCTGCAACACCATATCGCAGAGATCATACCATAAACTCAAATGCCAAACTCTAGCATTCTCAAAAATCTCTCATGATCTAAAGAGAAGCTCCTACAAATGAACACCTATAATATGCCTAAGCTCGGACTCTGTTAGAATGAAAGACCCTGTAAAAAATTAACAAACCAATTAGTGAAATTCTTGGGAAATAGAAGGATCGGAATTAATGCAGGTCAAGGCAGTGAGAACTAGACATGTTGACAATTTAAAATAAATGGTTCATGAAAGACTTAATTCAGTTAAATAAATAAGTTAGGTGAAATTATTCATGACATTGGTAGGATAAAGCAAATTGAAAACCAAAACAAGGTTCAAGGACAATGCATGGAATGCAAGGCAAACCAAACCAAACAAAGGGATGACAGGAAAATTTTAACACAGCAACATTCATTATGTTCCCCAAGAGGACAACATATCAGTGAAGAATATGACTTCAGCATGTTCTTCGGAGTGACACAGTTATGTCAAATACACATTTTCTCCGACTAGATTAAAAATAACGCCAATTGAATAGTTGTAATGCCTCGATCAAAGAAGTTAAAGTCGAAGAGAACAGTCCCTAAATTAGATTGCCACTCCAAATGAAAAATTGCAAAAACAAATAAATGTAGACAGAAACTTAAAGTCTACTGATCGTTTGGGAAAAAAAAAAAAACCTAAAGTTTTCAAAAGCCACTCTGACCATACACTATCGAAAGCTGAATTGTAATTCCCACTGCAACCGTCATCAAATTTCATTTTTTTCCTTTGGTTTCTCAACAATGAAAAATAACAAAATATATCAGTAGAAACAGGCCATTATGTATTTCATAACTCCAATGGCTACATGCAGCAATCCAGTCCCTAAACAGTTATAACCTGTAATGATCATCCCGACTTCAATATGCAAAAGGCTGATCTTTTTCTTCTTTTTCCGAAATTCAAACAAAGTACCAAAAGTTTGTATAAACAGGTCTGCAAAATTTTCACACCGAATTCTATGGAACTGTCCACCACAATCCTTGCTTCCTAGGCAAAACCAGCAAGAATAGTTAAGGAAATTACAGTTTTCTAGGGAAAGGAAAAAGGGAGGGGAAACCAAACGGAAAAATAATACAAAAACCCTCACAGAACCCTGATAGAGAGGACCAAAAATAGCATTGAAAAGAAGGCAGCTATTGTCCAAGACAACCCTGTAAATGAGTATGTAAATGTTCCGAAACTGCAAGAAGCGGATCAACAAAGGGAGACAAAATCAATTGACTGAGAAGAAGTTGGATTATCTTCCTCGGAGGTAGGGGATTCGGATCCAGGGGATTCGGGGTGTATGTGAGATAACCCGTAATAAGATTCCAGAGGTAGAAGCATGGATCTGAATTCTCGGTCCTCTCTCTGACTTCCACGAAAAATCAAAATCGGAATTCACACATCAAAACGCAGATCGAAACCATTTACCACAATGCAAGACGACGATGAATGCAAGGACCAATTGCAATGCATCGAATTCAACTCATGAGGAAGAAAAAACAAACAGTTGGCCTGGATTGTGGGAATCTGTCCTTTACAATATGAGGGGAAATCAGTAAAAAGAGAAAAAAGAGAATTTACTAGGGAAATGATAACGGAAGGAAAGAACAAAAAGACACGAACTATTAGAAAAACCCTAGCAAAACCCAGATACAAAGAACCCAAAGCAGCGTTAGAAACAATATTACAACTGACATCCCGAAAAATGATTATTAATATGATTATAGACGATCTAAAACCCAAGAAGCAGATCAACCCAAGAAAACGTTAGATTAGGAGAAAAGAATGGATCTCAGTCGCCTCTCTGATTTGCAAAATATATTGATTCCCGAAAAAAATTGCCGATTTTGATTTCCAAAAAAAAAAGCGATTTTGAAAAAAGACGCGATTTTGATTTCAGAAAAAAATTGCAAACCAAAACGCAAATCGAAACCATAAGAGACGGATGTCATATGGAAAATACAATTACTAAATTCGTATGAATAGAAAACCCAAATAATTGCTCGAAGAAACACAACGACGCGATGTCCAGGCATCAATGTCGCTTAAACGCCAAACTGGTGACTGCAACCATTTATCACACTACTATAAATTTCGGGAAAAAAAATTCACCTAAATAAGAAATTCAGTTGCCATGAATTGTGGGAACCGGTCCTCGAAAGAATAAAACTCGAAAAACCAGCGAAAAACAAAAGGATTTTCTTGGGAAAATATAAATGCTAGGATTAGAAAAACCCTCACAAAACCCTAAGAAATGACCAAAAGTAGCGTTGAAAACAACACAGATAATTATCTCAGACACCCCTATAAATCAATCTAATACATATAAGCACGCGAAACAGAGGATCTAAAAACGAAGAACCAGATCAACAAAGGAAAACGTGAGATAAATCGTAGAGTTTCCGAAGTAGAAGAAAAGAATGGATCTTACCCATCTCTCTGATTCACAAGAAAAGATAACATAGAACAAAAAAAAGAATTTTCGACCCCATGAATTCGAAATTGAAATACGAAAACCCAGATCGTAACCACCAGAAACGAATTTCAAACAGAAGACCCAAATACAATTTTCTTTTTTTAAATATCTGAAGACTCAAATCCATTGCGCAAAGCAAAACCCAAGACCCAATTCCTGAAAACCAACAGTAGAAAATAAAACCCAAAACAAAACGCTCGTCCAAATTGCAGTGAAAATGTCAGAAAAACAAGGAATTCCTGCCATATCACACGCAATTAGAGCGAATTTCTAAAAAAATTCCCAACAAGAAACCAATAAATTCAATCATCTCACCTGTTCTCGTCTCAATTCAGCAGTAGCGCGTATTCTCCCCAACTAAACGGAAAGAATTTTCAGGCGCATGAAAGATCGGAGAATTGTCGGAGAATTCAAAGAACACACAGATCTCTCACAAGAAAAAAAGGAATTCACATCAATCACGACACCATCAATACCCCATTTTCCTCCCTTTCTTTCTCTCAAACCAATCGTTGTTCAGGACGCTACCGGCTACCCCCAAATCTTCTCTCTCCTCCCTATCTCTCTCTATCTCTTTCTTTCGGATTGCCAAAACCCTCTGAAACCCACCCAACCTTTGCTTAAACCCCCCCATCTCTTATACCATTGACGCCCATTACCGGCTCAAACGGTAAAAGCCCGTGTATTACCGCCTACAGCAGGTTGCACGAACAACAAAAGACCGATTCTTCGCCACAGGGTGACCCGTCCTCCTGCCAAGTTAATTTCCGATCGCGCCACGTGGATAGATTGTTGGGATCGTACGGCCACGGATGCTTTGCTCGATCGAGAAAAACGTTGGGTCACAAATAGAGGGAATTTTTTTTGATTAAAAGGGAAAACAAGGAGAGGGAATTTGTCTCATAATTTCTGTAGGGACATCCACCGATTTTTTAATTTTAATTTTCCAAAAATGGGAACTGTTTTTTTTTTTTTTTGGTGCTAAAATTGAAATGTTTCACGCGCTTGGATTGAAGGAGAGTGTGCACTGGTATGATTATTTCTATACCACACAAAGTATATGTATTTTTGTTTAGCATTTCATTTGGTTTTTGTGGAGATTTAAATATTTAATGGGAATGTGGCAACTAAAAATGAACCAAAATTATGAATCTTGGCTTAAAACTGTTACCTAACTGCAGCCTAAGCTGAATCATCTTTGCCATGTTCAATGAGGAATAGGAGTATTAGGTAACTAGTTCACAACTAAGTTAGGTGTTAAATAACAAGGGTATGTTCCCATTCGCGTTCGGGGTCCCTGTAGTGAGAGGCTCACTAGGATTGTAGTGAGTCCATCAAGCTGTCCATATCGACAACAAATGCTCGAATTTTAATCCAAACAACGGTTCGGATCATTTGGAGTTTGGATTAAATTTAAACCGTCGGTGTCGAGATGGACGGCTGGATTGGTCTCACTACAGCCCTATTATGAGTTACCTCGCTATAGGGATCCTGGCTCCGTTCCCATTTACTCTTCAATTGATTTTTGTTAATGTAGCAAATTGAGTTTTGATGTCATCAATATCTAAAATTATGTTCGATATTCACCAAAGAAAATTGGATGATTTTGAATTTTATTGAATAAACAACCACGCGACGCTCTATTGATATTTCAGTTACCGGTACAATAATTCATATGATTAAAGTCAGTTAGAATTTAGAACTTCTCAGGAAGATTCCAAGTTTTAAGTCCCATTCTCCTGAGTTTGGCTTCTTTTTTTTTTTACTTTTTTAGGTTGTTGTATGTGAAGAGAATGACACGTTTTGTAAAACCTGAAAAGCCAAAAACTTAGGAAACCGCTGGGTGAAACAGGTATTTTGACATTGTTGAAATTTGGCAAAATTAAGGTATATCATCATGTTTTTGTTTCCCACTAAAGCAGAATTATATCATGCATTTAGGTATTAAGGACACACCTAAAATGGGCATACCAATCTGCATTGTGGGGACCCAAGTAAAAAAGACATGGCATTAAGGACATGAGTGCAATTATAAATTTGTTGGTGATTCCTAAGTACGTAGACTACTTAGCAAAGTAACTGCAATTTAACCTTAATAACAAAGACTATTCATATCATAGAGTCATATAAAAATGCAAAGCTTGTAGGAGTAGCTGTTATAAGCACGTGGTTGTAGATCTAGGACCATTATAATTTCTCATTTTATTTCATGATGAAAGATAGTGAGATGGCAAAGATCCGTAAACATGCACACAAAATTTAATCAATACTCGTAAATTTAAATTCGCAATTTAATTTGCGGTGATTAAAGTTTTTAAGAAAGTGTTGAATAGTTTCAAAATGCATTGGTAAAATGTAAGATACCGTCAGATGACCGTGTTTCTAAAAACACATTCATTATACCACAATCTAAGGGGGTGTTTCGCTAAGGTAGTTTTTTTTACTTTTCACGACTTTTTATGTGATGTATTGTGAGAGAGTGACTGCCCCGATTTTAGGAATAAATTGGCTTTTTGACTTTTTTGAGTTAGTGGAATAGAGCCTAAATCAATCATCCCATTAGTATTTTATTTTTTTTTAAAAATCATCTGAAACTTAAACGCGGTCTAAGATTGTAGTGGCTGGCATGAGCGATTTACCAAATCGTACGTGAGTATTTCAGCTATTTCAGTGTGTGTTTTTTTACAAATTTTGACAGTATAATTTTGGACGCATTTGTGTCTCAATCTATAATATTCAGGACTTAGTGATATTGAATTTCCAAGCAAAAATATGTGGCAGTGTAGGATAAAAGCAAGAAATCCGACGTGGAAAAAGAGCAGCCCTCTACTGGGCGCTTTTTCCCTCGGTATTATCCCCCAACAATTTTGTTTATTTATGTCAAAATCTGGGGAATAATGACGCCACTTTCAAACGGCGTTGGGGCTAGGCAGGGGCGGTCCCAAGGGAGTAAAGCGGACTCAAATACTTGCACAATTTCAAGTATCATCGCATATTATATCAATTTTTAGTTTTATTAAGAAAAATTCTATGAGATTGACCACTGAAAGTCCCTTGAATAAAAAAATATTCTTAGAATTTCTCTGTGTAAGGTAAAAATTTCATATTACCAATCATTTTAGGTTGCATATATAAAATTAAACAGTAGTTATGTATATTGTCTCTTCTTTCGACCTCGCAAGTAGCTGTATATAATTACAAAATAAATGTTTTAATATGATTATGAAACTACATGTGATTCGGATCCCTGCTAGACACAAATTCTGCATCCGGTTGGGAAAGAATATCGGACTTGTCGAATTGTGAGCCAACTTCAAACTCGACGCCTTTGCTTTGCTACTGGAGAAATTCTTGAGCACGAACATGGACTACACATTTTTGTAAAGTTCACTCCCAAGTGTGCAAATCTTACAGAAATTTGTGATCCATGTTCGTGCTCAACCGTACCCCGTGATAAAATTATTCTTGCTTGCTGTGAGGTGTGACGGTTATGTCGTAAAAAACGAGATGGTTGTATAGTCGACACCTGTCCCCAGTTAGAGGGAGAAAAACACGGTTGGCCAAAAAAACAGCATGCGAAACATTAGAGACGGTTAAAATTTATTAAACCTCGTTTTTTGTTTTTCCTAATCCAAGGCTGACGTGCGATTTTATCGTGTTTAACTAAAGTACGTGGCATTTTCGGGAATGGTTAATTCCCCATTAACACAAATACGCCGTTTGTTTAGCGTTGTTTGTGGTTAAAAAGGTAGTTAAAAGAGACTTGGACAAAACAACGTTAAACTCAAAAATAGAAAAAAATATTCAAAGGATGACACTTGGAGAAGAAAAAGTGGTTGCAGAGAGTTGTGGATAACATTTTAGATGAGAGAGAGGTTGGAGTCTTGGACCTTTCTAGTAATTCAGTGGACCAAAAACAAATGGGAGATGTGATGGCTCGTTTCCTTTGTTTAATTAATTAATGATTCATTAGTTATAATTATTGAGTTTTTAAGAATATGTAAACCACGAAATATTCAATGAGCGAGGGTTAATTAGAGGTGGAAATTAATAAAGCTACTTGAGTTTGAGTTTGTATTCTGTTAGGGAGAAGTTCATTCGAGATTGATTTATTTTCGAATCAAGTGTTTGGACAAATTATAATTAGGGATTGCAAAATGGCCTGCCCCGCCCCTACCCGATCGAAAAGTTTTTTTTTTTTTTTTTCGGGTACCGGGGAGGGTACGAGGGGAAATTAGAAAAATCCGGCCGGAGTCGGGTTGATATTACCCAACCCCGTTACCCGCCCCCAACCCGAAATATATTCATATGTATAAGTATACTTTTACCCTAATCTAATAATCATTATACCAAAGATATTATATTTTTATCCTAATTTTATTAACATTCTACTAAAATAACTTTCATTCTTACTTTAATATTTTAACCATTACACTAATATATGACTTTATTTATAAGTATTTAGTTTTATTTTGCTTTTAGATTAACAATTTTTAAAAATATCTTACGAAGTAGGGCGGGGCGGGTAAAACCGTCCTTGATTGGGGCGGAAACGTGGGTACCCAAAAAATATCCTGTTAGGGTCAGGTCCATGTGATAATTTTTGGGTCAGGGTCGGGTATGCCCAAAACTCGCCCCGCCCCGCCCCGCCCCATTGCCATTCTTAATTATAATACTAGACATTTTACTTTGAGTCCATACCCCAGTGTGAGTCTCATAAGCGTGTGCGGTGCTTGAATGGCCAGGAGCTCCATATGACTGTATTCTGGGATTACTGATCAATAATTAGTCCCCTACTATAAGTTAATTAGAGTGTATTAATGGGGAGGATCACAATCACAATCTCACAAATTCACAATCAATAGAACAGTCAACAGTGGATGGCTACATGATTAAACTATAGTAATTGCAAAGGTAAATTCATTGTCCAAATTATGGCAGAACCAAGAGTAATAAGGTACCTCTGTTTACCAAATCATTGGTCGACAATAATGTCATCAAACACAAAATGAAGTTACTAATTAACAATATTTTTCTGGTTGAGTATTAATTAATGCAACCAATATACTATAAAGTGTCATCTCCTTTACCTGTTCTTTATTTTATTACTATAAATAAATATTTTGATATTTTTTACTAATAAACACAACTAGTTATGAACTAGGAAAAGTGTATGGTATCAGAAAAGTGTTTCATAAAATCACCCAAAAAATGTATTCAAAGGGTGAAATCCACCCGGTACCAGAAAAGTGTCCCATCACCCAGAAATGCATCCAACGGGTGAAATCTAGAATCCACTCAGCCGTAGGCCTGTCAATAGACCGGATTCAATCCGAATCCAATCCGGATCCGATGTGAAAAATCTGGATCCGAATCCGATAATCCGAATGCTAATCGGATCGGATTCGGATCGGATTCTGATATATCCGAGTTCGATCCGGTAATCCAAACTCTTTTTTTTTTTCTTTCTTTCTACGTCTGAACTCAATTCTTAAAAAACTGTTTCCTCATCCACTACTCTCTCTCACACATTTCTTACAGTAAGAATGTATTCGTGGGCTCCCACAATATCAAGTATTCAATATCTTCATTTTGGTTCAGCACAATTTTTCTTCGTCTTTCGTAGTTTTTCAATCAATCAAGTAACAATGTTCTTACTTTCACGAAGTAATTTCCGTTCCAACGTCGTTCTTCCTGCATCAATTAAGTTGTCTTCTTTCGGTTCGAGCGCGATTCCTTTCTTAATATTTCTAGTTTTCAACAGTGGCTGAAAAATTAGAAGTCAGAGGACACTGAGGCAATAGAAAACCACTCGTGATCTAACCCCAGGATATACGGATTTACATGCAGTTCCTTTTCTTTTTCGAACTTTAATTACTACACTATCTTCAGGATATATAAATGTGGTGGTAGGAGTGTGGGAAATTTGTATTAAAGAAGACACGTATCTCTCTCTCCCTCTCCTTTTCGACCATTTAAAAAAAATAAAAATTGGGGGTTTATTTGCTAAAATTTTATAAAAGTGAAAAGAAAAACTGGATTGGATTCGGATTTTAGGATTGGATATCCGACTTTTCGGATTCGGATCGGATTAAGATACTTCGGATTTAGCAAATTCGGATTTGGATCGGATTTTAGGTGTTTCGAATTCAGATTGAATCCGGTCCATTCACAGGCCTATTCCAGATAATGAATGTATTTTTCTGGGTGATTTTATGGTACAGAACCAGGCCCCTATGAACTATAATATATACTAATACTGAACTGAACAATGGATGGTACAGCCTTGCAAACAATACATCATGATGTACTTTAACTACTATCAAGGTGAGGACCCCACAGTGCACGAGGCTCACACAATTCTTAACCAATCATTCTTTAGAGGGGGAATTGCCCTAAAATGGTGATTGGGGCAAGTTATTGCTATTTCATGGACCACTTATTGGGAATTACTCCCAACATGAAAAGGAAAATTTTAATTGCACATACATGGTACCAATTTTTGTGTTGACCAAAATACCCTCGTCTAAAAAATTATCCCTAAACCAACCCCCTCACTCTCCCTCCTCCAGTCCTCCTTGGTCACTTTTAACTAAAAATGAAGAAGAAGAGAACAGACGCTGAAGAAGTGAGAGACAAATGACTCAAGAACAGAGAGCCGCTGCCTCCTTCAATCTCCTCGTCTTCCCCTCCCCTCTCACTACAAAAAGAAGCAAGGGCTACCACAAGATCAACCATACTCGAACAACAAAGCAACTGGTACGCGAA
>JAXBDA010005268.1:0-25185 GCA_036023075.1 Gaultheria prostrata
TCTACTTTCCACTACTTACCCTTATCAATATAATAATACCCACTAACTTTTCAAAAAGGAATCTACTTTTAAGGGCAAAATAGGAAATGTACTCACTAACTTTTCAAAACACACACTTATTAAGGGACAACCCAAAATAGAAATGTCTACACTTATTAAGGGACGGAGGGAGTATTTTTTAAAAAGGAAAATGGTGGGGGGTGGGGTGTTAGTACTCTGATAATAAGTCTGGCAGTGAGTTGTGTTGATTATGATGGGAGTGGGTTGGGTTGTGTCTGTCTTCCTTCGGTTTGTGAGAGAGATTCCAAAGGTTTCTTTTTGCCAACCAGTTAGCTGTTGAAGTGTAGTATACAAATGTTGCATGTGAGGGTGGGGTCCACTTCTTTTTTAACGTTTGTCTCCTCTTTTCCTGTACATGGGACTACGGCCTGCCTACCTGCCTGTGTGTGAGATTGGGATCGCCTGTATCCACCCCACCCTATCACAATTTTATTTTTTATTTTTTAATGAAGAGATAAAAATGCATTAATCAATTAATCAAACAAATACAGTCACCTATAAAAAAGAGAAACTAAAAACATAAAAGGAAAAAACAGTAAACTGTCGGAGCCAATGTCACGCCGGAGTCGGAGTCGGAGTCGATGTCTAAGCCAAGATCTAGCCCCCCTATCCAAAAATCGGAATTCCGGCCGCCCATAGGAAAAGGAGAGAAGATCTGATCGTCCATGGGGAGTTGTCGGCAATCTGAAAGGGAAGTAAAGAGGAGAGGAGGAGGGAGAAGGTGGAACCGTGGAAGGGGTGTGGTTGGAGAGGAGAGGTGGGGTGGCCCATAGGGAGAAGCGTTTTCCCACACGGCGCTCTCTCTCTCTCTAGAATCTTTTTATCCTTCACGATCTCCAATCTACTCCATATTTACATTTTAGAGGAGCTACATAATTTTGTATCGGGTTCAAATTTTTACGGTCTGAATTAAACATGCAATATATAGGTATGTGAAGTATGGAATGTTTAAATTTTTACGGTCCAAATTAAACATGCAATATACAGATATGTAAAGTATGTAATTTCCCAAAGAGATATACAATGTCAAAGAACTGAAGATATGATAGGAGTATTATTCAATATTTAACATTGTCACGAATAAAATAATGAAATATCATATCAGGTTAATAATAAAATATTAGTGCTGTCTTGTTCTACCCTTATTTGGTATGTTACTTCATTTTTTAATTCGTTTTCAAACTTCGCTTAAAGTTCCTTCAATCTGCTTTTAACTCGGTCCAACCCTATCAAAATTTCATGTTTAAGAAAACAACAAACATAATACGTTATTATTATTTTTTTATCTTGAACGGTAAAAAAGTTTCATTAATCATCGAAATGTTACAATAACTAATAGGAACAAGGAGAAAGTAACAAAATGCCTAATCCGAGACCTAAACAACGATTGGCAAGGATCAATCAAAGAAACCCCTAAGGCCGAAGCCCACACGCCACACCTATTGGGCAAACCCCACAACCAAAATAGGAAAAATTAACCCTAAGGCACATCGATGCAGCCCTCCGTCCACCCATGCGCCGCCGCCAACTAAACACATCACAACCCACCAACACCTTGTGCAACCCGCCGTCCAACACCTTGTGCCATCGTCCAAACACAACACTGCAACCTGCCATCCAACTCCTTGTGTTGCCGCCAAATGCCATCCAAAAGCACCTCCTGCAAGCCCAGAGCACCCCAAAACTCATCACGAGCCCTTGTCGTTAAGCATAATACGTTATGATTTACTTACGTATCTAGATAGTTTAAGTTACCCTATTATTTTCTTAGATAGTTGGCCTACTATTTTCTTTGGTTTGGATGATGTTGAAGTTTGATGAGCTAATGTTAACCTACAACTTAGTTGGATGAGGTTAAGGTGAACTTTAACTATCTTAGGCCGTTAGCCCACATATTAAAGCAAATATTTTTTAAGGTGAGCTAATATTAGATCGGTTAAAAAAATTAAAAATTATTAATTGCAAATTTATTTTCGCATAAAAAGATTGATGAATTATTAATTGCAAACCCACCCAACTCATCCAATTTCTCTAGCAAATTAAAACCCCTAAGAAATCTACTATATAGCCTATTTGTTTTGGAGGTAAGCAGATCTAGCTAGACCAATAACCAACCTAAAAATCTTTCAGTTCGCCAAGAGAGAAGAGAATGAAAATAAACACTTTTTTAGTTTTAAACTTTAATCCGACCCGTGCATATTGGCCCCTACCTAAAGGCATGACGCTATGAAAAAGAAATCTGGCATAACTTTTTAATACACGGGAATACGTGCAATTTCAAACCCCTATATAACATATTTCTCTATATGATTTTTTTAATTTTTTTATATCAAATTAAAGTGCTCATTGAGTACTTTAATTTGGTGCAAAAAAAATTAAAAACGTTTTACGGAGGTGCCTTTTTTAACGTCCACAAAAATACACGTTTCTCAAGCGGATCATTTAAAAAGGGACGGAGGGAGTAGTTCATTGCATAGTGCTTTAGAATAATGGTTTTTTTTGTTTGTGCTCTTTTTTTATTAGAAAGTTCGGATTATAAACTTTTATTATAGTAACAAATCTTTTAGGTTAATATGACCTCGTTATGATTTACTACAAAATTGAAAAATTCACAGTATCGATAACAAAGTTCAATTCTTAGATCAGTCTATAATTTGACCCTTTTTTTTAATTCTTTAGAAATATATAAAATTTTGTTTGTCACTTTGATCTGATTACAAAAAAAAATTGACACGAATTTTAAAGTTTTATTTTTCTTTCTAAATCTCAGCATACGATTAGCAAGGGATGATTAGAGGAGTTGGGAGTTAGTAGTGTTAGATGTTAGTCGGTGGAAACGAATGTGCCCAAATCCGTTTAGTTCTAGCCTATTAAGGAAGCATTAACTGCACTCAACTCCACTTGATAACAAAAATAAAAAAGGATACTTCTATTAACAGTCCACCAAGCGAATAATAAGGCAAGAATAAAAAAAAAATACTCTAATGTACTTTTTCACTTTTCTATATGATTTACTCATTTCTATACTCTTTTTAGACATATTTATACGCTTTTAACTCTGAACGACAGCCCAGTAAACTAATTTCAAAATTTCCAATGAAGTTTTTTGATTTTTTGGTTTTTCAAGACTTTTTATATAATATATTATGAGAGAGTGACTGTTTCAATTTTTATAATAAGCTGGCTGTTTAACTTTTTTGAGTTAGTAATACGATGCCACCGTTTGACAGGCAAAGGGCGCCAAGTGAGTTGGAGCTGGAGCGTGAAGGGTGGGAGACTGGAAGGTACTAGGTAGGGAGAGCGTTTGTACGTAGATGATGATGATGTTAAACGGCACGAAACATGTCCTTGGTTTTGACCGTTGTGTTGGATACCGTGGGCACTCATCAGTCTCGTGAATCCGTGATTCTATAGAATAGTCCTTTCCGACAGCCCTTTTTATAAGGTCCCATTCCCCTAATAAAAAATTAATTTATTTCAAAAATAAAAAATATGTTATTTTCTTAGCATACATCATATAAAAAATTATGAAAAATAAAAAAATCAATAATCTTTTTTGTTAGTGGAACACCCCCTTAGTCCTACAGAATACTAGTAGCATTTCCTGGTTTTTGGTATGAGTAATTCTATGGGGGTAAATTTCACCGACCTCCCTTGAGGTTTCTAACAAAAATAAATATCTCCCCAGAGATTTCTGAAATGACACTAACCTCCCTTAATTTACTTGACAATGTCCAAATACCCCCTTATGTTATTTTTCCATCCGAAACATAACAGTATCAACTAATTTTAGAAATTCTAGATGTTAAAATGTCTAAAATATCCATGCCTTCTCCCCTCTCTCTTTCTCTCTCTCTCTCTCTCTCTCTCTCTCTCCTCATTGTCTTCTCCTCTCTCTTTTTTGCCATCTTTCTGCATGCAATGTCTCGTGCATATGTAAAGACAACCATAATAATATTATTTTTTTGCATGAATAACAAGCTTTATTTCCCTTCTAAAGTGAAATACCCATAGAAAGAAGCAAAAGAAAACCATGTTAATTTCAATCTTTGTTTACAATCAGTTGATTACGAATCATTAGCCCAAAAAGCACCAACAAATTCAAACTTATCAAATACGAATCCCAAACGTCTCTACCAAGGATCGTTCAACAATCAGGAATGATCTCGAATCCGTGTCATGACATAGCCCAACAAGTTGACAATTGGTAGTTTCAGATTGCGATCCCTTATATTGCTGCAAATTTTGATTTCCCTCGATGGATTGTGTGTGTGTTTGTTTGTGTGTACATACATTTTTGGGGGTGAAAATAAACTTTTGTACAATAAGATGGTATCCTTTAACACAAACATACAAAACAGAGACTAAGAATACCAGTCACCAAAACATCAGAGGCAGACCACGAGTGATATCGGCGAGCAAGAACAGATAAACGACAAGAGATCGAGACGACATAAACTAATCGCGAGTTAAATCGAGTGCAATGGCTTTGTAAATGGGTTTCGGGTTTTGCAATTTTGGGTTAGGGCTTTTTTCCGAAAATGGTTTTGAGGATTTGAAATCTGGGATTGGGGTCGGTGGTTGCTTACGAACAGTAGTAGGGTTTTGACGATGTGTTCCAAAGATTCGATCTAGGGTTTCTGGAATTTTTAAAGGTTTGTTTTTTTTGCCATTCGATATACATCAATGGGGGGTTAGCGGGGGAGTTAGTGAGTTAGTCCAGAGGGGGTCTAGAAGCTATTCATAGCCCTAAACCCCAAACACCTCTGCCGAAGCTCGAGCCCTAGTCTCGCTTGTGGGAGAACCAGGAGATGACCGCTAGGCTACAAACCCTCTTGGAGGTGTGATTAATTGGTTCGACTATGGCGGCGACTGCAGTAGTGGTGGGTGGTAAGATAACATGCATCTAAGGTGGATTGAGTGGTTGTGCATGGATCAAGTAGAGCGAAGGCATTTTCATCAATGTAGAAGTAGATTTAACACTGTTTGATGTATATTTGACAAATGGGGGAATTTGTATAATGTTAGGTAAAGCAAGGGAGGTTAATGGCATTTCAAAAATCTCAGGGGAGGCTTTTGCTTTTGTCAGAAACCTCAGTATGTGAAATTTACCCTTCTGTGGGTACCATACTTTCAAATCTAATATTTTCTCCGTCTCAATTCTTATGGTTCCGGAGGATCCAGCTACATGAGAACCAGGAATGGAGAGAAGGAATGAGACAGCAGAACCAGACCACTACCCCATTCCAACAAACCAGAGTTGTTCCCCCCCCGGGCAGAATAGACTGGCCAATCATAGCCCCTTCCAAAATGATGTGTAATTTTCGGTTCAAAAAATAAAGTATAACATGATTTTTGGAGTTTTTTCGCACTACATTAAAAATCTCGATTAGTTCTTTAATTAGGTGTGAAAAAATTCAAATACTCCCTCCGTCCCTTTTGTAGTGTTTAACTTCCTATTTTAGGTTGTCCCTTAATAAGTGTGTGTTTTGAAAAGTTAGTGGGTACATTTTCTATTTTGCTTTTAAAAGTAGATTCCTTTTTGAAAAGTTAGTGGGTATTATTATATTGGTAATGGTAAGTAGCGAAAAGAAAATGTAAAAGTTAATATGAGAGAAAATAAGTTGGAATTACGATATAACACTTATAAAAAGGACGGAGGGAGTAACTATCACCAAAAGTACTTTATTTTTTTATTTGAAAATTGCACGTCTTTTTATAGGGACAAGGGGTTGCTGTTGTGCACCATCCGAGCCGTCCACGACCCAGATTTCACCTCGGCACCCTTGCATCCGAACCATTGGTTGTTGTGCATGTAAGATGAAATCTGGGCCGTCCATCCGAGCAACGGAAGGCTCGGATGGCGCACAACACCTGCTGTGCATGGGGCTGCACAGCAGCAACCCCAAATCCTTTTTTATAGGGGACTATCGAAACGAAACGGCGAGAGTACAAATTATTCAAACTGTTTAGTAATTTTAAAATATTTCTTTCGTTAAGTAATTAACCAACTTACTATTTTTCTTATTTTTTTAAAGAAAAAGTTACATGCATTCTGGAACCCCTTTTCAAAAAAAATAAAATAGAAATCTGGACCCTGTCGGTACCCATATACGGGCTGCTTTGGTATTGCTCTAATATTAATTGTGCTAATTCACATGTTATACATCACACTAATATTTTTTATTTAAGTCACTTTCTGAAACAAGACCTAATTTGTTTTAATTCAAGCACCACGAGGATCTCTTAAGAATATTGTAGATGTTTTTTTACAACTATATGAGACAAAAGCGTTTACCTTTTGACTTCTCAAAAAGTTACTTATTTCAGTTAGTGACAACTTTTAATGTATCTGTTATTTGACACTAAGAAGGAAAATTTTACTTTTGTATCTGTTTTTATTTTTTGACCGAAAGTGACTGTGAATTATTCATAAAAGTCGATTTTGAAATCAAATTTTAACCCTTTTGAATTGTGTTCTTTTTTAGCTTTTGCCAATCTAAAGCTTTTTGACTACCACGATTGTTTTGTAAAATTTCTCTCAACTCCCATGCATGTTCATTCAGGGGTGGGTACTTGAAGTTTCTCGTTTAATACTCCCTCCGTCCCTTTTTAAGTGATCCATACAGGAATACGTGCAATTTCAAACCCCTAAAAAACATATTTCTCTATATAATTTTTTAATTTTTTTTATACCAAATTAAAGTGCTCATTGAATACTTTAATTTGGTGCAAAAAAAAAATTTAAAAACGTTCAACGAAAGTGCTTATTTTAACATCCACAAAAATACACGTTTCCCAAGTGGATCACTTAAAAGGGACGAAGGGAGTACTTGGGTAAGGGTTCAAGTTTTCATAGCCGGTTGGGTATACATAAATTAAGCAAAATCAACTTCCCTTTCAATTTTAATAATTTATTTTACTTAAAAATAATTTTACTACTAGTTTACTTAAATAATAGTCTAGTACGAAGTATTTCATTTTAGGCAGTTTCTTAATAAGTGCATGTTTTGAAAAGTTAATTGGTAAAAATTTGTTCCATTACTCTAATTATTTTGTGCTTTTGAAAAGTTGTAGGTGAATATTAATGAGGAAAAATGAATAATAGTTTTGGAAAGTTGGGTAAAAGTTAATGTGAAATGTGTAATAATGAAGTCTCTATAATAAGTCGGAACTACGAAGTGACACACTTAAAAAAGAACAGATCGAATAATGTATTGGTTTAAGAAATTAATGAGCTTCAGAAATATGTTTAATCGATATCTTGTTTATCAAGCTATTAGATTGTTAACCACAAACTCATCTAAAAGCTTTATGCTTTTAGAAATATAGATAACCTTACTATATATTTATGTCTTCATTTCAAGTGTAGTCAAGCTCTCCTCTATAAGCGGGCTAAACACATGTACAAATGTTTTAATTAGGTAGGCGGTGAAGTTTAAACACAGAATCTATACCATATTAGATTGTTAACTACAAACTCATCTACTAGTGATAAATTTATTACTTATATCTTCAACAAGCATTAGATCTGTAAGAGTACTGTCCATACCAATTCTTCACTGATGTAGAGTAGCTTGAAACTTTTGACCATCCTATGCTGAACGAATTGAGTAGCAATTTGTTCAAGCTTTTGTTATTTATCTAAAAATCTTCAAAAATATTTATTCATGTTTTGTTATGTAATGAGCCAATTATGAATGAGTAAAAAATGAGCTCGAACTAAAATTATTTTATTTTGTTCAATCAATTCAATAATTAAAAAACGAGCTCAAACTCAAGTACTTAGTTTTTTTAACAATCCTACAGTCACAACTCCATTACGCCTTAGCTGCAAACTCTGAGTTTTTATCTTTTTAAGGGAATTAATTTTCACACTCTCCTTATTTACGATCTACACTCCTATTTTTGTTTTTAATTCAGATTAGCGTACTACCTTATCCCTCGACACGTGAAAAAGTGAACTAATAAAATGGTAATTTTCCATGAATGAAAAGAAAACAAAAAGAGTATGGATTGCGAAAAAGGGTGATGCGAATTAAAATCAATCACTAACACTTTTTTAAAGTTTTTTCTAAGGGCTAGTTTTGTTCCAGCAACCAAAGTGTTACTCTTACATGTTCGGCCCATCTAACAAAGCCTTAAAAGAGTCCAACATAATTGAGGGTGCTGGCCCATCAAAATATTTGGTGTCCATTCGGCCCCATTTTATTACTCTCGAATTTGTCATGTTTTTTTTCCCTGGAAGTTGTGAAGTAACATTCACATGCAACAGCTAGCCCTTCTTTTAAATCTTTTGAGATTAAGAAAGCTGTTACAAGTTTTTTACTTGTAGGTTTCACTCGGTGATCTGAACCGTTTATTTTGTTGTTCTCAATGAGTTTATCTTCTATTCGAAAAGTCATATTGATTGGACATTTGCATCTATTTTGAGAGAATCTTAATTGTTATACGAAAAGTGAACAGTATGACAGTGTAGTAATATGATTCGATCAACCTGATCTTTTTGTAGATGATAAACACATATAGTAGCATAAAGTGAACAACGGTCATCAAGTTTGACAGTGATGAATCTCATTTTGCGTCACATGAGGGTCACATGAGGGTCACATGAGAGGATCTTGATCCTAATAAAGTATCTAAAATTTGAGTTAGCTATAACTTGAACTTTGTCTCCTCGTGATAAAAAAAGATTTTTCAAGTGCTAACGAAACACCGAAACACATCAAAAAGAAAACAATTAAGTATTTATGTGCAATCATATGGAAAAGTATCAACAATTGAAGTGAAGTCACTTGTGAAGACAATTTATGTAAAATGGTGAAATACCCTATTACCCACAATACCGTTTATCTTTCCAAGGATTTCACGGTCCACAAATATTTAAGGTGTTCAGGTGTTCTTAACTCATGCATTCTGCTATACCATTTTGTGACATATCATGATGGAGCAGGGCACAGCACACTCCCATTAATTTAGCAAATCCGAGGCCGAATCATTTGTTTTATGATGATGGTAATTTTATTGACTTTTTGGTTTATTCAAAACCACCCTCACAGATTTGACTTGTAGTCTAATAGATAACCTTCTTCATCTTGTCATCCTTTGAATCGTATCGTAAAACTAACATACGTGGTACTCCCTCCGTCCCTAGCTAAATAAGTGTTCATTTTACTATTCCAGCCGGATTTGAAAGTTGTCCATAAATTTTGATCTATAATGTAAAAAATATATAATATGGATCTTGTTTGACAGAACTCAATGAGTTCTAAAATATAATTTTTTTTTAAAGTATATAATACCTTATGGATTGAAAGTTATAGACACTTTAAAAACAAAGTCAAAAAGTGAAAATAAACACATATCTAGGGACGGAGGGAATACTACTTTGTGAATGGCACCCGAAATTAAGACGGGACGAAGTAATGGATTTGAATTTAGTTTGTGAAATATTCGAGCAATAGATTATTTTAACTTCATTTTCTATGTTATTGAATGAGGTTCGTTCTAAAGTAAGCTTCGTAGAGTGCTTACTAATTGTCGTAATGTTATAATTTTTCATAACAGGATTTTAATTATAAGCACAAACGTCGTTGTGGGGTTCACTCAATTTTAAAACTTGATCAAATCGTACCGGCCCCCAAAATAATACTACACATCATACGCAAGAGAAATACACCAAGGTAAATATACCCTCGTTATTGTATTGCTCCCTAGGCACATCAGTTTGGCACTCTCCCTCAACATTTCGGTTTGTCGGCAGATATGTTTGGGGCACATCTGTAACAACAAAGTCCCGTTCTCTATGCTCTCTCGGCACATATCCGCCATCATAGTCATCATAGTAAAAGCCCTTGTTATTGTACTGCTCCATCGGCACATCAGTTTGGCGCTCTCTCTCAACATTTCAGTTTGCCGGTAGATTTGTTCGGGGCACTTCATGCCGACCTGATTGGGGATCTTCAAGGGTCTCTCTTGCAACAGTTTGGTTTGCCAGCAGATCTATTTGGGGCACTTCATGCCGACCTAGAGCATTTAGGTTTGCCAACAGATGAGGCTCTTCATGCCGACCTGTTTCATGCACTTCAAGGGTCTCTTTTTCAGCATTTCGGTTTGCAGGCATATTTGTTTGGGGCACTTCATGCCGACCTGATTGGTGATCTTCAAGGGTCTCCCTAACACCATTTTGGTTTGCCAGCAGATCTGTTTAGGGCTCTTCCTTCCGACCTGTTTGGGATTCTTCAAGGGTCTCTCTCAACATTTCGGTTTGCCGGCAGATTTGTTTGGGGCTGTGTGTTTTGCACCTGAGTCGCTGACTGTGCAACCACACTCCTGCCAGCAAACCGAATTGCTGAGAGAGACCTTTGAAGAGTCCAAACAGGTCGGCATGAAGAGCCCCAAACAGATTCGCTAGCAAACCAAAATGCTGCGAGGGAGACCCTTGAAGTTCCCCAATCAAGTCGGCATGAAGTTCCCCAAACAAATATGCCTGCTAACCAAAATGTTGAGAAAAATACCCTTGAAGAGCCCGAAACAGGTCGGCATGAAGAGCCTCATCTGTTGGTAAACCTAAATGCTGCAGGTCGGCATAAAGAGCCCCAAATAGATCTGCTAGCAAACCAAAATGTTGCGAAAGAGACCCTTAAAGATCCCCAATCAAATTTGGCATGAAGTGCCCCAAACAAATCTGCCGGCAAACGAAAATGTTAAGAGAGAGGGCCAAACTGATGTGCCCAGGGAGCAGTACAATAACGAGGGCTTTTACGATTACCATGACTTTGATGGCGGATTTGTGCCGTGAGCACAGAGAACGTGACTTTGTTGTTGAAGATGTGCCCCAAACAAATGTGCCGGCAAACCGAAGTATTGAGAGAGAGCGCCAAACTGATGTGTCGAGGGAGCAGTACAATAACGAGGGCTTTTAATATGAGGACCATGACTTTGATGGCGGATATAGGCCGAGAGAGCACAGAGAACGGGACTTTGTTGTTGAAGATGTGCCAAGAGTAGGTAGAGAACGGGAGAGCACTAACAAGGAGCAGAGCGTGTTGGTTGAAAGAGGATGGGGGAGTACAAATGCGGACTGAAATAGCTAATTTGAGGGCTAAAATAGCTAAGGCGAAACAGAGTTTCTACAATACCCATTTGGCTTCCTATGTAGCTTCTATCGAGATGTTGCAAGCCATTGTTTCGGAGCTTCCCATGCCGAGTTTGCCCATGCCTTATTTGGATATATTAAAAGCTTTTTCCAAGAGAATTAAAAGTGGTAAGAAATACAAATTTGATGTGAATAATATACTAGAGGCTCATAGTATCATTGATTCTCTTGCGAAGAAGACGTGGATGTCCAATTTGGATATAATAGCGAAAGCGGATAATCCTAACAACTCTCCGCCGTAGTACGTGCATTTGTCTAGTTCTGGATTGTAAGTTCTTAATCTCTTATGTATTTACTTTTTTTTGTGTTGCTACTTATTTGTTTTTCTACTCATTTGAATTCTCTCTCTCTCTCTCTCTCTCTCTCTTAAAAGCTTAATGTGACGAGATGGATGAGCTGCAGAATCTTGAAAAAAGTTTAGAAGTTGTGGTGAAGAAATACAACAAATATATGAGGAAGAAACAATTGTCGCAGCAAAAGGGGGCTCACAGAGCTGGGGATGACACATCTGGAGATGAAGACTTTGGAGACGACTGATAGCTCTTTTTGGTCTCAAACAAAGAGTAAAGATTTTTTGTGTTTTGTAGTCCTTTGAGTGAGCCCTAAGAAAAAGATTGGGAAAACTTATTTTGATTCTCGTATGAGTGCAGGAAACCTAAATGTTTTTCTAGATAAGGCAAGATAGAAGAAATAGGTGCATGGGATGTGGATGCAATTTTATTTGTGCAGCTGTTATATACTACATCTTTGTTTATAGACGTTTCTTGCAAAAGCAACCTCTTACCTCCATTACTTGACATAAAACATGCGACTTTTTTAGGCTTCTTGAAGGTTTGACATATTAGTCATAGCTTTACTATAATTTGTAAATCTTCCTTGGTGATTGTAGAGATTGGTCCGTGCTTAATTCGTATGCATTTTCACGTTTCTTAGCTGTCTTGATGATGCATATTAATGGTGTCAAACTGGGGACAATGATGGGGTGTTTGTTCCATGCTTGGAAAACATTTTGGGAATATTCTACTTCATTCGTTTTTCCTGGTAAACTTCAGTATGACCGATGCTCTTTTGTTGGCTTTGGGTTTGTCTATTTGAAACCAATATTCTGGGGCCTGCCTCTGCTAATCTCCTTCTAATCGAGCACATTAAACATCTTTTGTTAAGGCCTTTTACTATTCGTATTGTGTCAGATGTGTCTTTCTGGGATCCATAATCTGCAAAAGTTGATTTTGAGTTTGTAATGTACAACACTTTTGCATGCTGTCTCAGTAATTTTCCTCTCCTTCTATAGAAGAGGTGCATTTGTGTTCTTTGAGCCATTTAATTTTCTGTTTCTTGAAAATTGCAGGATTGTTGGTATGGGTGGGATTTGGGAATCATTGTTGCTTGTCGCCTTTTGTGGCACCTGTATTTTTATAACTTCAATTTCATCGAGTGTTGTTGCCACGAATGGTGCAGTGTAGGTATGATAGATGGTTGTTCTTTCTGTATGTTTAGGACTTTAGGTGAATATCCACACAAAAAAAGTGTGGGGAACGGAACTCTGGGTCTTCCAGCACTAATAGTCAGTTATGTTTTGGACCACTGGAAGTGTTTTTGGGTACATTAATGGATTAGATGCCAAGCCAAAGAAGAAAATTTATAGATTTGGTTGGTTTCAAAATCTCAAAGTGACGGTTTTTAACGTGCAAGGAGGAGATTGTTAGGTTGGCATCTTTTGTTCATTATTATGCGGTTTATAGGTCAAACATGCCAAGTTCTGGAGTTATTTTCCCTTGTAAGTTTCCTTGTATCACTTCTTCTAACTTTTGTTTTAGGAATCTCTTTAGTGTGTTGCTATAGTTGCATTACTATGTCCATGAAATCATTTTATTGGAGAGTTTATTCAAGTCTGATTCTAGCACAGTAGATTAGTTGCTATAGTTTTATGCATTAACGTTTTAAGGAAGCTGCAAAAAAATTTACAGTATTAATCAAATATCAAAGATACAGGATTAAAAGGAACAAGAGAAAAACATCAAACGAGGAGAAGAAAACCAACAAAGTTGGCACCTCAACCTACGACTATCATCTGCCTCTCGAGACCCAAAAAGTTGAAAGCTGACCAGGAGGCAACCAAGCAACTTAGATACACCCAAACGTTGTCACTGCTGCAAAACCAAAGACCCCTTGCCACAAGGAACCAAACTAACGCAAAAAACACCCACAGTGAAATCGCCCATCAGCTAACCACTACACCCCAAACATGAAATTCTTCATGTGAATACTCCCAGCTCTTCTTTGAGCTCTAAAAAGTTCTAGACGGTTGGAAAACATAAACCGTCCCTTAAACTTTAGAATCTTTCTTGCCTGTAACGTTTTTTATTTCAGCGCATGTGAAACAAACTCCAATTCCTTATCTGACTCCACCCCCTTCGGCTTGCCTGTAAGCTTTGTTGAGAATGCCTTGAATTTGGCTAAGGCATGATTTGAACAGAAAGATCCCGAGCGCTACACCAAAAAGGGTGTAGCGCTACCGAGGGAATAACTTTTAGTTATAATCCATCTCGAGCGCTACACCCTTTTTGGTGTAGCGCTACCGGGAGACTATCTCCTGATGGATTCCTACTCGGATTAGGGTTTTCTGTAACTCCTTATAAATAGCAACAGGACCTTTAGGGTTTTGTATCCTTTGAGCAACTTCTGATTTTCTTGGCCTCTCTAGAGTTACGGAACATAGCCGGCTCTTTGTATCTCTTCTTCACCTTTGTTAGTGAACTCTCTCTCTCCTCGCCCGTGGACGTACCTCAATCTTGGGGGAACCACGTAAATCTCTGTGTTGTGTGATTGCTTGTTGATTTGGTTTGTTTTCTCATTACTTTATCGCGTTCATAGCGTGCGTTTTACAACAAGCTTTTTCTGTTATACAACAAAAGCTTTATCAGTGTTGATGATATTCAATATCCTCTGAATGTTTACGTCAGTGTAATCTTAAAGTTGTGTCGATCTTTAGGGATGATTTTCTCTAATCTTTTTTGCATTCTGGAAGCTGTATCAATTGTGGTTACTTATCCAACATAAAAGGGTTAATTGGTTCTTTTCTAAGGCAGTGGACTTTATCATCTCTTTGGTTGAGCTAGGGCCGTAAACAAGTCGAACTGCACGGCAAACTCGAGCTTGAGCCGAGCTCAATAAAAAAAATTTGCCGAGCCGAAATCGAGCCGAGCTTACCTAATTTTGATTTGAACCCGAACTTGTTCACGAGCTTTAAGGATCCAAAAATTTCATATATTTAAACTCTTATGGAGTTCTAAAAATTTTTAGGTTCTAAAAATAGAGATTACAACCACACAATTCGTAGACATCACTAGAGAAAGGGTAAATATGATTTTAAACTAAACTACTTCTTTATTAATATAACATTTTAATTTGTTTGTATGTTTACTAATGTCCCAGAAAAAAATGACCAATATAATTTTTAAATTTACGAAATAAACAATTTAGATCATTGTTTTGGGACCAATGATCTACGAAATCGAGTTTGAAAGGGTCTCTTGACAAATGGTTTTGAGGTGATTTGCTCCCTACTTTTTTGGGCACAGAGGGAAACTAATTCCATAGAAAAATTCTTTCCCATGGAATAACGATTTTCTTGTTCTCTTTCTCCCCTCTCTCTCTCTCTCTCTCTCTCTCTCTCTCTCTCTCTCATCCTTGATTCATCCAAACTATAAATCTTATAAGCTGATTCTCGTGTTACCATCCATAACCCAAATTTCCATGTCATGAGGCTCACTTTCTTCTATTTTGCAGCGAAATCTAGCATGGAATAGGGCCTAGCATTGGCTACATCAGTTTAATCTAGCATCAATGATTGAGGAAAAGATAATATGGTTTTTCATCATGCTTTACGTAATAGGCTCTAGCACTGCACCAAGAAATGAAGCTTCATCATTCAGAAGGGATGGTGATTACCAAAGTGAAAACGGTACGTCCTTGTCAAACAAATTGAAAATGACTCTCTCTCTCTCTCTCTCTCACTCTCAATTCATATACTGTAAATCTCACCAATTGATTCTCGTGTTATAAACAATAATCCAAACTCCCATACCTAAGGCTTTCAATTCTATAATGTGGTCAAATCTAGTATTTGGTACTGGTGTTTAAAATATATTTATTGTTTTTCCATCATCACTATAAGATATTACACTATTGATAACTATTATCAATCAGTGACTACTAGCATTTTTGGTCACCGAAAATCAAGCTGACCAAAATTTATATAGTTAGCAACGGTATAACAATTCAGTAGCTAAATAGACCAGCCTCTGATTGTTTGGAGCCATGAGGTGGTAATATAATGGGTCACTAAATTTCGGTCTCTAAAAATATAGTTTTAGTGAATACTTATTTTATGTCACAAAAAAGGTTTTTAAAAGTGCACGAATATGTTTGGCGTAAAAAATGGGCATGGGTTCAAATTTTCTTAAGACCAAATTATTGGTCACGGTTTTTAAAAGTGCGCCATTACACGGCGTCATATTCTAGTTTTCCCCTTTTCTATTTTCTCCTAGCTCTTTTAAATCCTTTACAGGAATTTCCTCTCTCTTTCCCTCTTTTACCCAAACCAAGCGGTGAAAGAGATAATGTGTAAGGTTAAGTGCAATATTCCCCCAAATCAATACTGATTCCCGTAGCCGCAAGGATTTTTCTTTTCCTCTTTCTATTTCTCTGTGCTCACTTTTGTTGTGGGTCTAAATTTCTATTACCTTGGTTGATATAACTCTTTGAGCACTGTCACCTTTATAGCTATGTATTTTACAGAGTACCAGAAGTTGTGGGTTTAATAAAGTAGGTTTTAATATATATTTAAAACCTTGCTTATTGAGTTAACCTTTCTTTTTGAAAATTCTGATTGATGATCCAAGGCATTTCTCCCCATTTTATCCTTTTATTAGTTAAGTTAAGGTTTTTACTTTTGTACTACAAAGTCAAAAAGAAGCTGATTCAGCCATTCAGGGGTTGATTTGAGCAAACAAAAAAAAAACTTGGGTTAAGTTCCAGTGGAAAAAAATTGTTTGGGCAAAAGACTTACTCCCTCCGTTCCAATTTTATAGTCCATTTTGGGGATTTCAACTTAATAAGGGGACCTGATCATTGTACTTTTGAAAACATATTTTTCTTATTCTTCCCTTCCTTCAATCATTACACTTTCTTACTTTTTCATTATTTTTAATTTCAAAATATAAGGGTATAAGAGGAAATTCCTTAACAATTACCTATTTCGTTTTGACGTGGGTCAATAAATTTAGGACAACAAAAAGTGTCAACTAGGACTATAAAATTGGGACGGAGGAAGTAGTTTATTGCTTTCATAATCAAAAGGTGTGTCTGAATGTATGTTTGTGAGTACATAAAACTTTCAAAATGTACACAAATAAAAGTTTGAAGTACTTGTAAAAGCTTATACATGCAACTGATTGAAAAATTATAATGTGCACATACTATAATTTTTCATATACTCCCATCTTATTCATATATATTTCAGATTCACAAGCCTAACCGAACCGAATACTTGCAGGTGCAAATTGGGCTTATTTATGAAATGAGCATAAGATTAAGGTTCACTGCCTTTATTCAAAGCAAATGTCATTAGGATACTCTATTTATTTTGTGAGTTTTTTTGTGGGCTCTTACAGGGTAAAGCTTTGTTAGAGGTGAGGATTTGATGAAGTGGACGAGTGGCATGGGTAGATTCTCCCAGTTTGATAATAGTATCTTCTTGTTTAGGAACCACACCAGCATTCTGCTGTACTTTTTTAGGACATATCATGATGGAGCAGGGCACGCTCCCATTAATTTAGCAATGCAAATTTCCGAGTCAGAATCATTGTTTTAGGACGATGATGATAATTTTATTGACTTTTTGGTCTCTTCACAACCCCAGAACCGGCCCTGAGCTAAAGCAAGCGTTGCAACCGATTTAGGCCCCAAAAAAATTACAATTTCAAGGGCCTCCATATTTTAGTACTCCTAAGTATCTTTTGTAATAAAGAAATATGTACATCATTTTGGGATTATTTATTATTGATGAATAATAGTATTTGTTTTTGGAAGCGTAATTTACCGACTTACATTTTACTCATTAAGATTTTGAAAAGGGCCTCCTTTTGATTTTCACTTTAAGCCTCCAAAAAGTCAGGGCCGGCTTTGCACAACCCTCACAGAATTGATTTGTAGTCTAATAGACAACCTTCTTCATCTTATCTTCCTCTGAATCGTATCGTAAAACTAACATACGTGGTACCACTTTATGGACGACACTCGAAATTAGGGCTGAACGTGAAGCGAAGTATTTGAATTTAGTTTGTGGATTATTCGAGTAATAGATTATTTTAACTTCATTTCCTGTGTTACTAGATGAGGATTGATCTGAAGTAAGCTTCGTAGAGTACTTACTAATTGTCGTAGACATGTAGTGTTATAATGTTGGCTTATCTACCTTAAGGGTCCTCATAAAATGGTCCCCGTTTCAATATCGTCCTTGTAAAATTTTCTGTGTCAATTTCATCCTTACAGTTTGAATAAAAGTTCAATGTTACCCTTCCGTCCAAAAATGGACGGAAATCACAAACGGCAATCCTAGCTGGAGCTTTTTTGGACACGTTGGAAACCCTTCATTTAAAGGCCAAAGGCCAAAGGCTAAAACACTTTCCTTCAAGTAAACATGTTGGAAGACCTTCATCTAAATCCCCAAATCTTGGTACCCCTGAACCCACCAGTAAACCAACCCCTTTTCTTCAAGTAGGAATTTCCGTTTACGGTTTATTGTGTTAAAGGCCACTTTTAGTGACTTAATGGGCTCTTAGCCCAGCTTACATGTATTTAATGGGCACAATCCATTAGATCGAAAATATTCCAGCCTTAGGTCCTTGAAAAGACAAAAATGCCATTATTGAGCCCCCATGTGCGCGTTTTGGTTTGTTTACTGTTGTGTTCAACTGTTTGACTTTCCATCTCTCGCCACACACGAGACAATTTGAAGGGACTACTCAATACTCATGGCCCTTGAAAAAGGATTACATGTGGTGGATGCATCACTAAGTTCTATGCATCTTTTTCTATTTCTTAACCAAAACAATGTGATTTACAAATCCTTATCTCCTATTTTTGGACAAATATTCATTCAATGTCAAGAGGCAGTAAAGTAAAAGTCTAAAAGGTCGATTTAGGTTCGATTCTTCTCAACTAAAGTTTTTTACTTTGGTTTGTGCATTTTGTTTGTCTTTTTTAAATATTTATTAGATTTCTGTAATACATTTTTGATTATTTTTTGTTAGCTTCGCATTTCAATCAAATACATAAGTTTTTTTTTTGTTTAATAGTGTTTAAATGATATTTTAATGAGAAATTTTGTTGCAATTTTTTTTATTAAAGTTCACTCCAAACCACTACTGTAGCACCCCGAAAATTGGGTACGTTAATAAATAAATGAATTTATTTATTCTAATAAAAACTTTATTAAATCTTAAAATCTGAATTCTCCAACAATAAACTAAAAAATAGCTAATTTATTACAATTCAAAAGAGAAACTTAACAATTGTTTAAACTTTAAAATGTGCTAAAAGTTCAACTTAAATAAAATACAGAGCCATCTAGCTAGAGAACTACTGGAAAAGTCACGGCTCTGCCACTTCATATCCATCGTGTTGCTCCACCACCTTGAAATCAGCAGACGACTATTCCTCTCGTTCTGTACCTAGCATTGGGGACACTAGGGCCACAAAAGTAGCACCGTGAGTGATAAAATTACACTCAGTAGGACGGCCTAAACCTCCCCTTTACTAAAGATACTCATGCAACAGGTATACATATAACTGAAATTTCTTTTCATATGATATACTCAAATTTTCACGTATGTCTTCAACAAATTTGATTCACAAGATTCATTATTCTCATATCAACTTCCAACAAATATTTTCCATCACCGGCTTCCATCCACAGTATATCCCAGGTGCCCGATCACATAGCAAAGCTACCTCGGGTATGCTGCGCATGGCTTACAGCCGGTCACAACATCACCATCAATTTCTATCTGGCTCGCACCCACAGTATACCTCAGGTGCTCGATTACACAGCAAAGCCACCTCGGGGGATACTGCGTATGGCTCACGATTGATCACACATCGATCAATATCTATCCGACATCGATTCCCACCCACAGTATACTTCCGGCGCCCGATCACACAGGAAAGCTACCTAAAATTAAAAAACTATATAGAGAAATGTATTTTGTAGGGGTTCGAAATTGCATGTATTCCCATAGCGGCCACTTAAAATGGGACGGATGGAGTAGTTCTTTAATTTGGGTGTCAATACCTTTAAAAAATTATGCTCGAAAGTATTTTATTTTTTAATCCGAAATAAAATAGATTTTGATTATAGAACTAGACTAACACAGACTACCATATATGTCTGTTTTGCTAGCATGATGCAGACTACAAATCTACATATATTTGGTGATCTGTTGCTGTTATTAGCATGAAACAAAGGCCAGATTGCAACATATTACCATAGATGTTTCTTTTGCTAGCATGATACAGAGTACAAATCTACACATATTTGGTAATCTGTCGCTATTATTGGAATGAAACAAAGGCCTAATTGCAACAGACTACCGTATAAGTCTGCTTTGCTGGCATGATATAGATCTACACATATTTAATAATTTGTTGTTGTTATTGGCATGAAATAGAGGCCAGATTGCAACAGATTACCATATATATCTGTTTTGCTGGCATGAGCCATATTGCAACAGACTACCATATATGTCTGCTTTGTTGGCATGAGCCAGATTGCAACAGATTACCATATATATCTGCTTTGCTTGCATGATACAGATTTAGACATATTTGATAATCTATTGCTGTTATTGGCATGAAACAGGGGCCAGATTGCAATAGACTACCATATATGTCTGCTTTATTGGCATGATACAGATCTACACATATTTGATAATCTATTGTTGTTGGCATGAAACTGAGGCCAGATTGCAACAGACTACCATATATGTCTTCTTTGCAGGCATGATACAAATCTATACATATTGGGTAATTTGTTGTTGTTATTGGCAACAAGTAAAAAAAACTAATAAGGCTATTTATTCTAATCAATTCTCTACATATCCCCTTAAAAAAATCAACAGATAATGGGATTTGTGCGATTAATTCTCTGTATATTGAAAAAAATCAACAGATAATAGTATATGTGCTAATCGGGAAAAAAATACAAAAAAAAACATATTTCTCTGTTAATAGATAACGTTATTTGCGCAACCAGATCTGAAAAAAATAAAAAAATCATTTTCTGGGTTAGCCAAACAAGGCCCTTCCCGGAGGGTCAACAGATTACGTTATCTGCGCAGTCAGATATGAAAAAAAATTGAAAATTTTCATTTTGTGTTAGCCAAACAAGGCCCTTCCCGAGGGTATTTTTGTCACCTATTGCCCAAATGTCCTGTTGGCATTAAAGGAAAAGTTGATGTCCTTATTGCATGAATAACCCATATACTATGTCCTTCTCAAAAAAGCTCTCTTCCGTTTAGCCAAAAAAAAGGGATCCTTTCAATCTGTTGGTGGAAACCCATATAATCCTGGTACCTAAAATCACAAATTCACCAATACACCACCTGGGGAACGGGGTGGGTGTTGTGCACCTGAGTGTTATGCACCTTACTGTGCATCACTCGGTCATCCAATTGCGTTTTGGACGGCTTGGATGTGTTTCAATTTTTTACCGATAAAAATAAATCAAAATTAAATTAAAATTGATGAATGCATCCGGGCCGTCCAAAACATAATTGGATGGCCGACGAGTGCACAGGGCAGTGCATAGCACCCGGGTGCACAACACCCACCCCTTGTCCCACAACCTGGCACCCAAAAACATTTTGGCACCCAAAAACACCCAACCTGCCTTCTTTTTTTTTTATTTTTGTATGTGGGACAAGGGGTAGGAGCTGTGCACCAGTCCAAAACATAATCGGATGGCCAAGGGGTGCACAGCAAGGTGCATAGCACCCAGGTGCACAACACTCACCTCGTTTCCCAGATGATGTATGGGTGAATTTATGATTTTAGGTACCAGGATTATATGGGTTTCCACCAACAGATTGAAAGGATCCATTTTTTTTTTCTTTTTTTTTGGTTAAACGAAATTCCAACTTTAAGAAAAGGGGTTGGTTTACTGGTGGGTTTAGGGGTACCAAGATTTGGGGATTTAGATGAAGGGTTTCCAATGTGTTTACTTGAAGGAAAGTGTTTTAGCCTTTGGCCTTTAAATGAAGGGTTTCCAACGTGTCCAAAAAAGCTCCAGCTAGGATTGCCGTTTGTGATTTTCATCCATTTTTGGACGGAAGGGAACATTGAACTTTGATTCAAACTATAAGGATGAAATTGACACAGAAAAATTTACAAGGACGATATTGAAACGGGGACCATTTTATGAGGACCATTTAGGTAGATAAGCCTATAATGTTCTGATAACAGGCTTTAATGTATTTGATTGATAGGCGGTCAATCTCTTGGGGACTTGAATGGCTAAGTCTTGAATTTTAGGCCTTGTATTTGAGGATTTTTACAAAAAAAATCAGCTCAACCAGATATTTGGTAAGTTTGTTGGCCCAGATAGCAACACATAAGGGTGATGAATTGTGTTTCTCGAAAATAGTGCGGAATTAAAAAATTAAATGCGACACCCAACAATAAATTTAAATTGATTCAAGCACACAAGCAATAATATATGATAGTAAATAAAGAGTAAGGGAAGAGAGAAATCAAACATAGAAATTTATCGTGCTTCGGTCCGCAACTTCACGGCCTAGTCCACTCCCTAAGTGTCTAACTTGGGATTTGCTGCACTATCTCCAATAGTAACACCTTCTAACTTCGCGGGTGCTAGAGAAACCGTTACAATGAGCAATATCCACAATCGCTCCAACTATTTTTGACTCCGGTATTAGTCACACTTAACCCAACTAGTTTTGACTCCGGTGCTAATAACACTTAACCGAGTAATTTTTTCTCCCACAAAAATCACTCACAAAAGATAACCTCTCACAAGAGGTATACAAGGGATCACACTTCCTTTTACAATGAAATCTCACAAACTAAACACTCTCAAAAGTGTAGATATACAAGGGATACCATTAAGGCAGTGAAATACTTTGACTATGCCGACTTCCCTTGTATTGCTGTAGCCATTTGAATTGGGATTTGAATATATGTATATATTTTCCCATAATCTCCATCATCAATCAAATGCCTTTTTTTCTTGTCGAAATTTCCAGCCGTTAGAAACCAAATAGGAAATCAGGGTATCCACAGTGGGCTCCCTAAAATGGATCCTAAGTTGACTCCTAAGGTGTACACATAAGTCAAATTGGGGTCTATCTTTCACTCCTAGAGCTTGCTAAAATTAGAGAGCATATGTGCACTCAATGGGCTAGCAAGAGCATTCTATGTTTTGTAAAAAAAATATAGAAAAAAGTATGGGTCCCTTAAATTGATAAGTCAAAAAGGATTAAAAGGCTTGGATTCCACTTGGAGCTAGCTACAAGGGTACTTAAATTTAGTTAATGGGTTAGGAGCCATGCTTAGGAGCCACCCTTGGGAGCTTGTATTGGGAGTCCATTGAAAACCAAAATTGATCAAATGACTTGCTAAATTTTAGGAGCCACACCTAGAAGCTATTTTGAGAGTCCATTGTGGATGCCCTCACCCTTTTTTTTTTTTTTTATCCTCCGTGGCATGTGCATGCTACTCCCTCAATTTCCTATTCCATTAGTAAATCAATCTTCCACATTTCAAATATAATATTCACATCCCCAAAAGAACAATTGTAGCCAATGAAAACTTGGGAGAAGATTTGTCCTTAATCTTCACCCATTTAATTGTATCTTGACTATTGGAGATAAGATTTGATGTAGCATCTCTTTTTGTGTACCTCAACCAAATCCTACAAAATAAACAATTAATCTAATGAGTATCAAAATATCACAATATTAATTATATTTCTCTTTTAATAAAATCTATATTGTTATCATCAAAATCACTAAGGTTCTATAGAAACCTTTGGGCTAACAATACGCAATATTCTTTTTCTATTTATCTGATGTGGGACTTATCATTCCCGATTATTCTCAACAAAGTTCAACTCTTGTGATTTTTGTGTCCAACGTCTTTTTTTCCATCTCTCAAATGGCATTTTGCCGAAAATGTTGCCATCTATGGCAGAAAATATGGCATCTGCCAAATTTGAGAGGAATTTGAGTTAGTGGTTGTGGCAACTTTTGCCATATCTTATGCATGCCTTCTTTTGGGCAATGGTAACAAATCTTGTCATTTTACGCAATCAGTGTGGATGCTCTAATACATCCTTCTTATCAACAAAGAAATAGAAACGAGCGAGTCAACAGAAACATTCACAATAAAAATATAAATAAATAAATAGATAAATAATAAAATAAAAAACACAAAAAGAGCTGTTTACTGGACCGTTTTTGGTACCTTCAACCCACTTCAAGTGGTTACCAATTTTTGGGTACAATGGAGAGAGGTCCTGCCCCTACTGGTCTATGGCAGATCAGAGCAAGTGCACCGCCTAGCTATTTGCCTGCCAAAGTCAAAAAAAATGGCTGCCAATCTCAAAATCAGGTGGTCCACCGTAGCTACAATTTTTGCTGCCATATTTTGGCAAAGTCATCCGTGGTGCCAAATTTGACCGCTAGGATGGCAATGCTAAAAACGCCACATCAGCCCTACCACCAACAGATCTTTCCCCATTTCTTCCCGGGACAATGAAAGGAGCACATCAATGGGATATTTTCGTAAAAAGCAAACTGTATACTTGCATCATCATTGTGACATTGTCTCATCATCACAGTCTCCTAGCAAAGCAAAAAAATTCAACTTAGCTCATTTTTAGTAGTAGAGAGAAGAAGATGTACCACCGTGGTGGTTGCCAGGATGGCAGGGGTGTGTGGCACAAGTGTGTTCTTACCTCCACGTCTGCAGTTCGAGTCCTGCGAGCCCCAACTACACCCTTTGGGTGGCCAGTTGGTGCAGGGCATAGCTCTTCCTGTGGCGTGAAGGGCCCTCTGCCATCCTGTTCACACGGTGGTGTCTGTGGTGACAGCCTGTCCTCACGGACAGTAGTTATGGCTCGAACCGGACATTCCATAGGCGGGTCGGGAGCCCGTTTGGTCACGCCCAAGGGAGTCTGCAACGCTGGTCACCCCCTCCCACCCTTTTTTGTTAATCAAAAAAAAAAAAAGAAGAAGAAGATGTGGCACTAGTTTCTAATTTCTTGTTCTTATTTATGTAAAGAAAAAAAGAAAAGAATGGTGGTTGTTGAATGGGGATTGAGGAAATACAATTGTTTAATGGAGATTGAGAAAAATGTGATTGTTCAAATTCTATTGGATGTCCCCGAAGGGACGTGATTGTTCAAATTGAAATTGTTGAATGTTGGTTTAAAAAATGTAGTTTGAAGATATATAGGCTCTGTTCGTTTGCTTATTTTGGATCATAATTATGAAAATATCTAAAAAAAACATAGCTTTGAACTCTTCTCAAAATTCATGTTTGCTTCATTATTCTGAAAAATATTTCCAAAACAAGTTTCAGAATTCTTGAAATTTTTAATTAATTATTATTTTAATTTTTAATTTTTGTTTAATTTTTTAAAAATAATAATAAAATGATTATATTTTTATATTTCTTTTTTTTCATTGCTTGAAAAATAATAATAAAATGACTAGATTTTTTTTCTTAAAAAATTAATAATAACATGACTTTTTTTATTTTTTGGGAAAATCAGCTTGAAATAGAAAAATGCTAACCAAATATATAGCCTACAAGAGGCATACCCCACGGAAGAAACGAAAAGAAAAAGAAAAGGAAAAATGGGGATGGCCAAACTGATTATAGTG
>JAXBDA010005269.1:0-25179 GCA_036023075.1 Gaultheria prostrata
CGGCCATTTTTGCAACAAAGTTTTTTTTTGAGATATTGGTCTGCTGAAAGTCGTTTGTTCACTCTTATATTTATATATATATGAGGATGTGCGTATAGGTATAGGATTATAGGAATAAGGGGGTTTGGATGCCTAATTTTTACATTATTGGTCTGTTCAGGTTTTTAGATTTAGAGAAGAGAAGTTAAAAGTAGAAGAGAAGAGTTATTTGATTTCTCATTTTTTATTTTTTTTATTTCGGTTAACAGAAAAACCTGCAGAATGTATTCTGCATATCTCTCAAAACAATACTCATGTATTTTGCATATCTCTAAAATAATACTCATGTTGCAAAATGTATTTGCAAATTTTTCTCAAATATTCTACAAATTCATAATGCATTCTGGCCATAATTTTAAAAAACAAAAAAACAGAAAAAGGCTCCCCAATTTTTAGATTGTTAGTACATAGTGGGATGGTGGTTTTAATAAAGTACATAGTGGGATGGTGGTTTTAATTTTTAGATTGTTAGTACATTGTGGGATGGTGGTTTTAATAAAGTGATTTTTTAATGGATTATCATTTTATATAATATATTGGCTTGGGCACATTTTTAAATGTTCGACCAATTTATAAGTGGTGCATTAATTTATTTGAGAGAGGTTATTATTGAAATAGTAAACGTACACAATCTTTAAAAGAGAGGACACCAAATGTGTTCTCCTTTTCTATGATAGATAGAATAGATAGATATGCCGCTCCCATCCAATCTCTAATCCTCCATCTCATAAAGTTTTCAGTATTTATGGGATCATCTCTGGTTTATGAACATGATTCGAACCATTATCTTGTAACCTTGAAAATAAACATTCCGCTATGTAAACACAACTCCTACTTAGGCAAGAAAATGGACATTAGAAGGTCTATTCTACTTTCCATTTTTCCTTGCACCGTCTTTTTAATTAATTAATTTATTTTTTTTGTAAATGTATGACTTTTCATGTGGGAAATAGGAATCGATCTCTAATCAATTTGAGTTTTCATTTCGTAAATTTGTCAAATTTACCATATGAACAATTCATATTACTTTTACCAGAAAGAACTAAAATATTCTGAAAATTGAATGAAAACTACTTCCTCTATCCCAAAATATTGGTCCCTTTTGGGAATTTCATTCATTTTATGTTATTTATGGATGATAATTTTGGAAATTCAAACTTTTTCTACCTTAACTTGTCAAATGAAATAAAGGACCCAGTTTACAGGTTAGAGTAAGGAATAAGAGTGATTGGAAACGTCCACATCATAGGCTTATGTACTTCCTTGAAACCATCCATATCATAAAGCCAACGGAAATACGAATTTCGAGACAAATCATACTCCTCATATACATTAACTAAGGCATAGTTTTCCCTGAGATAAAATCAAATATTTTACCAAATCCTTTCCTCATGAGCTAACCCTAAACCGTTGATTTTTAGCTCGTGAAGAAAGAAATTTTCTAAAATCAACCTGTTTATCAAAGTTGACTTTTATGAACTTCAGCTATTATGGGATTTTCCAGTTTATTTTATGGAAACTCAACCTAAAAGTTTAAGTAATAGGGATGTTTTCCAAATTATTTTAGGAAATAAAATCTGGTTTTGATAAAATTTAGGATCCTCAAATAATTTTAGCAAATTTAAATTTTATCGAATAAAGACGTTTGACGGAATTTATCAAAACTGAATTTTTTCATTTGGGAAGATAATATGATTTTATCACACCTCTAAGCAAAATTAGATTTTCAAAATTAAATTTTATGAACTCATAAAATCATTTAGAAAACTAGGGTCAAAAGTCCAACTCTCACACCTCAAATGATTTTAGCTATAAATGGATTTTTGTTTTTTGGAAAAACTTAGTAGTCTTCTACATGATAGGGGAGCTTGGTGACAAGGGAGGAGAGTAGGGGTGGGTAGACGATAGTTAATGTCGACAATCAACTGTGAACATGCATCGGTGGTTGTTTCCAACTGTCATAAATTATGGCGTTAAATACTGAGTAGTTGGTTGGTTTTCTGGTTTAGGATAGGTCTTATCAATTTCAAACGAGTAAATGTCTCTTTCATTTATCTACTGCCAGACCATATATTTAAAGCCTACTACTCCCCAACTTTTTCTTGGTCCGTCTTCTCACTTTGATTTTGATCAGTTCGAAAGTAATTGACCACTTTCCGTTGTCTAATATTATTGTTAGTTTTCCAATACTATAGATACATTCAAAAAACAGAATCAAAGGATATTTGTTGAAAAAAATGTTTGATATTTGAAATAAGGTGTAACAGTTAAATGTCCTATTAGATAATTAGATTTTCAAACAGAGACCAATAAAATGTGACGGAGGGAGCAGTTGTTTTCTGAACCCGTCTTTTCTTTGCTCTGCTCTTCTGTCAACATTTATCGTTAAAACCATATTCCCTTTTCAATTTTATCATTTGTAACGTACGCCCCTAATTTTGGAAACGTTATATTTATTATAAAAATAGTAAATAAGTCTTACGATAATATTCCACCTCAGGAAATTACATAATTCTCCTTCCAAAATATATTTATTCAAACAGGGTCAACTAGGGTTTTCTCTACTCCGTTGCACAACCGTCAGCCCCGGCGGTGTCCTGCTTAGCTCCATAAGCTCCCAAGCTATAGAATTCCTCTTGTCCATCTCTATAGTCTGGCATAATACGTCAGAGTCGCAAGGCAACATCGTGGTATTATACCAGGGTTATACAAGTGCAACACCGTGAGAGAAAACGCCTAGCAATAACTCTACCCAATCCTCTAATTAGCAATTCTAGAACAATATATGTTTGATAGAAAATAACGACAAAAATTAACAGAAAATAGTTTTCATGAAATATACATGTGCGAGTGTCGGTGCAATTATACTTGTGCTGGTATCAATGCAAATCAGAGTGCGAAAGTAAAATGTGTCTCGTATAATCTTTCTTTTAAGGCATTCTTCTTCAAATTATCTATGTTTGGACTGCTTCCGACCACGGGGCTACAGTTAGTTCACTTGAAAGTTATTGGCCCGTTCTCCACAACAGTCACCAATCTTGCCGCTCGAGGTTCCGATTGCCTTGTATCACGGACCGCAACTACGGGATACAAAACCCGCTCACCCCGCGACACACACGAACATTACTTCAACCATATTATATCATAGACCGCACCTACACGATAAAAACCGGCTACCTTGTATCATAGACCGCATCTACTATGCGACACACACTAACACAACTTCAACCGTATTGTATCACGGACCGCATCTACGCGATACAACTCGGTCACCTTGTATCATGGACCTCATCTACGTGATACAAAGCTTTATCCACCATGCTGTTGTACGTGCCTAGCCCTAACCATATCACGGACCGCATCTACGCGAAGGGCGGCGCTACAACGGCACTACCGTATCTTTAGCCCTAACCACATCACGACCGCAACTACGCGAAGGGCGGCTCTAAGTGACAATACCGTTTCCAATATCATTGTTACAAATTCTCTATTTTCATTCTCATTTCATTTCTCGTGTTAACTATTCATATCGAAAATCATGTCGTGTAAATCTCGTATCGTGTCGTGAATATGTAACGTGCTCAAAAACTCTTTTCGTAAAAATGCAACTTCCTCATAATTCGTGTTTGAAAAATTAGCATTTCCTCGTAAAATGTGTTTTACCAAAAGTTAGTATCTCTTCGTAAAATGTATCTCTTAGAAATTATATCTTCATTTTCGCGACCTTCTCCCAACTAATGGAATAACCAGGTAAGTCCTAGGCCCGGGGGTCGGAATATCCAGTTAATATCACTCATCCCTTTCTAGACAGACTTTCAAGGGTGTTAGCCTAGGGTCATTCCATAGTCTCAAGTTAGTCATAAACCATTTCAAAAATTCCACGTAGTCTTTTTAAGAAAATTTAATTTACTGATAATTCTGTCTTAATAAAATTGTAATCAGTCGCGTGTTTTTTAAAAATTACTCGGGCATTATAACGATGTAAATTTAAAATGTCAATTTTAATTTAGACACTATAACGACTACGTGTGTACGAAAAATTATTCTTAGCACTATTGACTAATGTTTTTTGTTATAAAACTAAACTACTAACTTTAATTCTTAAAATGGACATTATAACATTACTAAAAATCAAAGTATGTACTAAAACAACTAGTAAGAATATTAGATAAAGTAATTGCTTTAATTCCGAGCTTAATCGGATCCAAAAAAGCTAAGTGGTAGGACAGACGGAGTAACGGCTACGTGTCGAAAGGAAAGGAAAGTACTTTTCCTAGAAACGCGAAAATTACTATGGAGACTAATATTTTGGATCGAGGGGTGGCTCGCAGTGGTGGAGGGTGGTGGCTTTCTTTGAGTTTCTTGAAGAACAAGATGAACTCAAGAACAACACAAAAACTAGTAGGATTTTCTCTCACTAGAACAACTTAGAACTACAAAGGAGGACGAGGTTTTTGTGTGGAAAAACTAGTGAGGGGTGAGCTCTATTTATAGGAGAAGTTGGGCACCCCTCTTCCCCTCATCATGGCCGGCCTCACCTTCCTCCCTTCTTCCAAGAAATTTCCAAAATTAAATGCAAAGAATAAAATCTAGAACAAAATCTAGGGTTTTAATAGCCATGGGCCTAAAAATTACTAGGTTTGTACTTAGACAATCTACTAGAAAATCTAAGGAAATTTCTAGGAAATTGCTAGTAAGAATCTAGTCACAATTGTAGTGTAGGATTTGGCATGGCCACCTTTATTCTAGGGAGTTTTTTGTACTAGTTAGTCATGAAAAGAACCACAAAATAGGCACAAGCCTAATTAGTCTAGGAAAATCTAGTGAGATCTTAGGAATTAAAAATGAATATATTCTTATTCTCTCATTAATGAGAGAATATATTCTTTCCCTAAATGAAGGAGAAATGTGGGGAATTAGGGTTAGGGTAGTACAAATTTTCTACTTAAAGGTGCTTTTGGTGTTAGATACACAAACAAGTGTACAACAATTAGACACATGCCTAAATCTAGTAGAAAATCTAGGTGAATCTACCATTTATGGAGAGAATATTATGTGTAAGAAAATCTAGGGAAAATCCTATGGAATTCTAGTTAGATACATGTACATACACTTGTATATACACATGTGCCAATTAGGAAGATTCTAAGGAAATTGCCAAGCAACTTCCTCTCAATCTTTCCATTAACGGAGAGAATCCTAGAGGAAATCTATGAGATTCTTTGTGTACCATATATGTGTATGCATGTAGATATAGTGTGCATATTCTTGGTGACTAAGTAATAAGGAAGTTTTCTCCTCTCTTCCGCAATAGGCACAAGCCTAATTTGCTAGGTAAATCTTAGTGAATCTTAGGGAGATTCTCAAAATCTAGCCTAATTACATGGAGTGATTTGGAGAATCAAGACCTAGGATTCTAAGGTTATACACATGCATGCATATATCAACACATGCTAAAATAGGAAGTTGCTAGGTAAGTCTCTCTCTCTCTCTCTCTCCCCCCAATTAATGGAGAGTCAAAATTGGTCAAAATTGGAGTGGCTCTAATTTTGACTAGATTAGAATGTGAGTGGACTAGTGGAGGGAGAATATGGATTCGGGTTAGGAGCAAATGTGGGAGATTTTGTAGTAGGATTGTGTAGGATAAAAATAGTAACATATGTATATGTACGCATATATGAATACTAGGGTCCAAAGTAATATTTAAATAAGTTTTCAAAATATTAAAAGAAACAATTGAATTAAATAAACAAAATTTCCTCCAAAAATTAGGGTTGTTACAACTTGAAGGGCCTTTTCGGTAGCCATATTTTGGCTTATGTATTGTGCATTTTCCTATTCTCGGTGTTTGGGAATAGGGAGTGCCTCAGTCTAAAATTCATTTTTGCATAATGCATTCTCCAAATCACACAAACTAGTCACAATTTGATAATCAATGCTGGAGTTACTTTTGCATTCTCATTTAATTTGCATCCTGGGTAAAAAAACCTCATCATAATCTATTTTGGGAAGCGGATCTGCTGTCCCAAACTCCCTGCCCCGTCCATCCGAGCCGTCCATTCGAGCAATCAATGGTTTGGAATCCATCTCTCACCCAAACAAATCTGAGCCATACGTGTTCATTTGCGAATCTGAGTCGTCGATTGCTGGCTCGGATGGACGAGACAAGAAGTTGGGATAGAATTTCGGGATAGCAGATCCGCCACCTCTATTTTGGTGATTATTCCCAAACGTTACTCTGTTTCAAAATCCATTTTGCACACATTTCTCAAATACTCTACATATTCAATTCTAACCATAATAAAAAAAAAATTCAATTCTCAATCACACTTTAAAATGCAAATCATAATTAGGCTCCCAAACAAACTCGAATTTGGGCTACTGATCAATGGCCCGTTTGTTTGACTAGTTCAGGAGTATAGATGCTCATATCCAGTGAAACAAATGAAGCCCTCAAGATAGATCAAATCGAGGAAAATGATTGTTTAGACTAAATAAATTACTCTTCAAAATAGTGGCGCCATTCTGCTGAGGGAAATTTTTGAGCTTTTACGCTTTTCAAGACAGGTGATTTTCCTTATATACATCAACTAAAAAGTCCAAAATCCAAAAAGTCAAAAGTTAGTGGAATGGATTCCTAGTATTGTTACATTTAGTGAACTTTAATTTAGGTTTCGATAAAATATTCTGAGTTAAGGAGTATTCATTTCAAAGAGAGGTGTGATTCAAAAATAATTGGTGCGAATCTCTTAAGAATTAAAATATTACAAACAAAAAATTATTTCACTCTATTTAGGTCAAACTCACTCTAATTAACTGACCAGGCTTGTAGCATATAGTCCTGTATTTGCGTTTCCAGAACTCGAAGTCCGACCCATCAAACTTATGGATCTTCTGTTTGCCTTCTTCAGAACCCATAGCTCCCACTGAAACCCTAGCCTGCCCAAACGAGATTAAACCCTAACCGGTTGAACAAACCCTACCGCAACCACGGCTTTGATACCAGTTGTTTGGATTTTCGAACCCCACAACGCCCTACGGATCTTGGGAACAAGAATGACAGAACCAAAAGTAAAAATTGTGCGTAATGAAAACAAAAAGAAAAACGAGACACAAGATATACATGGAAAACCTCAAAGCGAGGAAAAACTATGAGAGCCATACCAGTCCACTATGAAATCGAAATCAAGAGTACAAGTCTTCTCGCAATCTCTCTGAGATGTGCGTTTTCTCTCGCCTCTCTATGTTTTTCTCTAAAAACCGATAACCCTAATTATTAGCAAACTGCAAAATAAATAGGTCAGGCCCTATGGCCAAAATTACACGCCGAGGTCCAAAAATATCATTTTCGCTGCAGTTCGGTGTGCTCCTACACCCCTAGGCTAACCACTGCTGAAGGATGTCTGGACCCCAACATTCAACACCTTCACGTGAATAGGGATAGAAAGAACCCTATCAAACTCGTCTTGTTGCCTCAATAGTGCGCCTATGGCTAAAAAAAAGGGGTTTTGATTTTTCAACCAAATAACATTGCTTGGATATGAAATTTCAAAGAAAAATAGATTCAAAAGTACTTGAACGACAAATTGAACAGGTAATGGTAAACAAAATTGAAATAAACAGACAAATTTTAAAAGTGATTTTTAGCACTGTGACTTATTTTGGAAAACTCATTACTCAATATGAGTTATGAGCTCACCTAGGTAATACAATCCTCCATACCTTTGCTCTCGTTTCATTAAAAGGAAACTGTTAAGGTGTGCCCATTGGGTACACATTAAGGTTGAAAAAATGTTTTGAAATGTGTGAAAAGTGTATATGAATATGTGAAAGTGTAATGAAAAATGTGTATATGTAGGAATATGTGAAAGTGTATTGAAAAGTGTATAAGATGTATTGAAGTGTGTATTTTCTTTGTTTGTTTGTGTGCTTATTGTGTGTCCATTGGGTACACGTTAGCAAGACCCTTAATTAAATCCTCGTTCCTCTTTAATTATCGTTCAATAAGTGGGAGGATTGAGGATGTGGGGGAGGGAGAGAAATGACGGGAGGGGGACAAAATCCACGTGGGAGGTGAGGGGAGGGATGTGGGTATGGAAGAGTATATGACGTAGATATACAACAAATTTTTAATTTTTCCACAAAAATTTTCGTCACTATATGTTATTTGTCACAACATGCTCGTAGTAGTAAGTTTGTTGTGACAAAATTTCACACCCATCATTGTTGTGACAAAATTTCAAACTCGCCACAATAAACCAAAAACTGTGGTGACAAAAAGAGTTTCTCACAAAAAGTTTCACTAGTAGCGACAAAATATTTTGTCACAATGTGTAATTCTTTTGTTGCCACTAGGCGGAGGTTTGTCACGATAAAGTATTTCTACTAGGTACAAAAATATCTTGGTGACAAACTATTTTGTTGCAGAAACTCAAGTTTCGTCTTTAGAAAGCTACTGAGACAAAACAAACTTGTTACAATTGATAATCTAATTTCGTCATTATAATCTTGTGGTGAGAAAAAACTCATTCGTCACAGAAAAAAAAAAAACAATGGTAACAATTAATTTTTCGCTACATCATCATTAATTTCATCACCATTAGCAAATTATGTCACAAAAAAATCTGTCTGGACGCACCATTTGTGACAAAACAATTCGCCATAAGATTACTATACAAGAAATTTCATCACAATAAGAGTGATTTCGTCACAAGAGGTTACTTGTTACAAAATCATCTTTTCACCACAATCCAATTATTAGTATGAGAGAGAAATGCAATTGGGGCAAAATTTTACAGAAACCATGTGTCATTGATAAAAATATTTTGTCACTATTACAAGTCCATAATAGGAAGTCTGATGTGTAAGGACCCGTAAATTCATAATATTTTTCCGGAATAATGTTGGGAAAATGTGAGGAAATGAAAATTGTATAAAATGGGTCAATGTGGAGTTGCTGTCTTGCATTTGGGTGTTTTTAAAATGCATTTGAAACATAAGGGGTGTAAGTGCTAATAGAGGGATGTTATATACACATGTGGGTGTAATTTTTTTGAAGACAAACTCACTCCCTCTTTCTCCAAAAAGGGCCGGCCAACACTTCCCCCCTTTTCTCTAAAAAATTTCTAGATCTCCTCCACTAAATCTACCCTCCACACCTCACCTTTTCAAGATCCAACCTAAAGTACATCTTCTACGCGTATATTGGAGTCTGGGGTTGCTTGGTTTTACTTGGAGAGCAAGCATTTCACTTGGGGTTGATCAAAGAGTTAGGGTTTCTCATTTCCAACTCAATCCAAGCTCAATCTTTGAGGTAAGGGACTTTAATCAACTCCCTCTAGTTGTATCTAGTTGAATTTGTGCATATATCTTCCTATTAGCATTCAATTTCTAGTAAAACTCCCTTTCCACCATTAAAGTGGGTTTTGTTCTTGATTGATCCTTGATCTATGTTTTTTATTGTTAAATCCTTAAATTAGATGGTGTTTAATCCTCCATCCATGCTTATTTGTTGCTTAAAATCATTACATTTGAGTTTGGACCATTGAAATAGACCTTGGGTTGAAATTCCATACCCAAAGGGGGTAAATATATGAGTTTTCTGAGCATTTGAGATATTTATGATGTTATTAGTGAAATTGGACACTTGGACACAAATTTGGACACATGTGATACTTGTTGGTGTTTTTGATTAACTAAATGAAATTTCAAGTTTCATTTGGATACTTTGATATTGTTTTGGACACTTGGATACGTTAGGGACACTTGGATATATTCCATGGACACTTGGGTACTTCTCAGTCATTTATTCATATTGTGATCCATCTGTTGAGCGCATTGGCCATTCTATTCTTGTTGTTCCTTCCTTTTGTGTGCATATCATCTATATACACCTAGCGTTAGTAGATTTGTTTCCTACTGGGCTAGTGAGCTCATCCTATCAATTTCAGGTACACGGCATGGGGCATGAGATTGGATGTTTGCGGAGTGATGCATCATATGGAGCTTAGACATGCATGAAGTTATTTTTCCATCTTAGAACTAGTATTTTTGGTAGATGGCAATGTAACTTCTATTCTTTTCAATCTTTTGACTTATTGGGATTTATGTAATAACTTTAAACTTATTGGGTATCTATGCATTCGGGTACGAGTGGTACCGTTTAGCGAACCGTTGACCGATGTATGTAAAGGAACATTAACTTAAGACTTTTCTATGGAAGTTTGGTTGACTATTGACTAGCATACGTGGATGTTCGTAGTATTTAGTTTTTTAAAAAGCAGGGCGTGACAATTTAGTATCAGAGCTATAGGTTCGAAAACTTAGAAACCGTGGGGAGACTTCGCGTCTCGGGGCTTACTATATTATATAAGCTTTTCATGAAAAACATGTTTTCTCATACATTGTGTGCTTGTGTGACATTCATGTAGATCGAGGCATCATGTTGTGTCATGTGGGTGTATTATAAGCATAGTGTGGAGTTGTTGTTGCCCATTTTTGGAGGCGTTAGAGGGTTGGACCTCGTTTGAGTATGGTGTTATTATTGATGAGATCTTTCTTTCTTATATTCTTATTAGAGTGATGGGACCGAAACGAGGAGCTAGGCGTGGTAGGGTTACTAATCGGGCAAGAAACCGGACTCGGGCTCGCAATGAGTGAGCGGATGATGAGGCTAGTCATCATGATGAGAACTTGGGAGGCAATAATGAGAGGCGTGAGGAGGATGTGGAACAACCGGGAGCACAAAACCCACCAAATGTTCTTATGACCGATTTTGTGGCGGCGCACAACCTTCTAGCTCCAAATATTAGGTCTAATACACCATCTCGGGCTTTGGAGTTTCGTAAGATGGGACTTCCGGAATTCGATGGGCTTAGTAGTGATCCTCTTGTTGCGGACCATTGGCTATCAGAAACCCGAAGACTTTTTGATGTGCTTGATATTACCGAGGATAGTATGAGGGTGAAGTTAGTGGCTTGTCAACTTACCGCGGAGGCTAATGAATGCTGGAAATCCATTTTGGCAATGAGGAGGGAAGCTAGGAGAGCGGCATACAATGCTAATGAACCGGATGTTGAGAACATGACTTGGGCCGAGTTTGAGGTAATTTCTGAGGACCAATACTTTCCCGAATCGTACAAGGACTTACTTAGGGAGCAATTTGATCAACTAGAGCAAGGAACCATGACCGTGTCGGAGTATGCCTTAAAATTCCAAGCCTTGTCTGGTTTCGTGCCGGTATTTGTGTCCACGGAAGAGAAGAGATTCATCAAGAGTTTGGATGAGTCGATTAAGAAGTTTGTGATGAGTGGGGGTCTTACGAGGTTCTCTGGGGTGGTTGAGTTAGCGAGGAATTTGGAGGCTTCGGGGGTTAGCCAAAGGAATGTGAGGCCGCCGACTACTACCGTGAGTGCACCGACGGGTAACTATGGGAACCGATCCAAGGCTATGGGAACCAAGATAGGAAGAGGCAAGGGGAACCGCTTCAATCTTTGAGGGACCATTCTTTTTTTCGGGCACCTACTCCATCCGGGTTTGGAGGGAACTTGTTTAGGCCGCCGATCATTTGCCACCAATGTGGCCAATCGGGTCATATTCACGCTCAATGTTCTAATCCTAAGGCTCTCCCACAACCGCCACCATCACGCGCTCAGACTTCCGGTGCTTGTTTTGGGTGTGGCGGATTTGGTCACGTTGCTAGGTTTTGCCCACATAGGGGAGGCACACGTAGTGAGTCCGACTCTGTTCAGCAGCCGAGGCCGAGTTCAGGGTTTACTAGGCCACTGCAGAGGGGTGCACACACTCAGACACATTACCGTCAGACTACTACCGTTCAGGGGCCAAGGGGTGATAGGGGAACGAGTTCTTCCACACCAGTTCAGATCACTCCGGGCCAGGCTTTTGCTATCTCTGCTTCTACACCACTACCGCCGCCACCACCACCTTCTGCTACTCAGACTGCAGAGACTTCAGTCGTGAGGGGTACATTTATCTTGTTCAACTCTTTTTCTAAAGTATTGTTTGATTTGGGAGCATCTCATTCTTTTATTGCCAAATCATTCGTTTGTGCATTAGAGTTGGAATCCGATGATCTTAGCCCTCCTTTGTTTGTTGACACGGCGTTGGGTGGTAGGACACCATTAGATCGCATATGTCGGGGGTGTGAGTTGGTTATTCGGGATCGCCATTTTGTGTTCGATTTCATTGTATTGGGTATGACGGGGTTTGATCTCATTTTGGGTATGGATTGGTTATCGAATTTTCCTGCGACTATAGATTGTTTCAAGCTTCGGGTTCGGATTTGTTTGCCGGAGGGTGGTTGTTTTAAGTTTTTCGAGGAGCGTCGGGAGCCGTTGGAACCGTATTTATGTGGGCTGCGGAAATGGGAATCTATTGCTTGTTTGTTGGCTAGTTTGACACTAGATGAGGATATGTCTACACGGGGGGAATTACTGCGAGTTGTTTGTGACTTTCCGGACGTCTTTCCGGAGGAGTTACTGGGCTTGCCACCCGAGCGGGAGGTTGAGTTTACCATCGATTTACTTCCGGGCACCGCACCTATTTCTATGCCACCGTATTGTTTCACACCGGCCGAATTAAGAGAGTTGAAAATGCAATTACAAGAACTACAAGATTTGGGGTTTATTCGTCCGAGTACTTCACCGTGGGGAGCTCCGGCTCTTTTCGCGCAAAAGAAAGATGGGTCGCTTCGTTTGTGTATTGATTACTGCAAGCTTAATAGGGTCACTATTAAGAATAAGTATCCAATGCCTAGAATTGATGACTTGTTTGACCAACTTCGTGGTGCCACTTGCTTTTGTAAGATTGATTTGAGGTCCGGGTATTACCAATTGAGGGTTCGGCGAGACGATATTTCTAAGACCGCTTTTCACACTCGTTATGGCCACTATGAGTTCGTGGTCATGCCATTTGGCCTCACAAATGCTCCCGCTACTTTCATGGATCTTCTGTGCTTATCTTGATCGGTTTTTCGTGGTGTTTGTTGACGACATTGTTGTCTACTCACCTTCCGAGGAAGATCATCAATCCCACCTATCTATTGTTCTTGAAATCTTGAGAGAGCACAGTTTGTATGCCAAGCTTAGTAAGTGTGAGTTTTGGTTGTCCGAAGTAAAATTCTTGGGTGACGTTGTTTCGAAAGATGGAGTGTCCGTTGATCCGAGTAAGGTAGAATTGGTGTTGAATTGGGAGCGTCCAAAGAGCGTGTTTGAGATTCAAAGTTTCTTGGGTTTGGCTGGGTACTACCGTAGGTTTGTGCTTGACTTCTCTCGTTTAGTGGCGCCGATGACTAGATTGACACGTATGGGGACACGATTCGTTTAGGATGACAAGTGTGAAGTGTCATTTGAAGAATTGAAGAAACGGTTGACTAGTGCTCCTATTTTAATAGTGCCCGAACGTGGGGTTGGTTATTCCGTGTATCGTGATGCTTCGCGGGAAGGACTGGGGTGCATGTTAATGCAACGGGGTAAAGTGGTAGCGTATGGGTCGCGACAACTAAAAACTCATGAACGGAATTATCCTACGCACTATTTGGAGGTAGCGGCCGTGGCTTTTGCTTTGAAGAGTTGGCGATATTATTTATACGGTGAGAAATTCGAAGTACTTGTTTATACGGCGTTGAAGTGTTTTCCGATCATAAGAGTTTGAAGTACTTGTTTTCGCAAAAAGAGCTTAACTTACGTCAACGCCGTTGGATGGAGCACATGGAGGACTACGATTTCAAACTTCAACATCATTCGGGCAAGGCAAATGTGGTAGCCGACGCATTAAGTAGAAAATTGGCACAACTTGCGAGTTTGGCAATTGATGAGTGGAAAATGATGAACGAGTTGGGTTTTTACGCTTTGCATTGCGAGGAGGTCTGTGAGGGAGTTACCTTGTGTAATTTGACGGTTCATTCAACTTTATCGATTCGAGTGGTGGAAGCACAACAAACGGATGTGGAAGCGGAGACTTTTCGGGGTAAATTTCGTAGCGGGAAGGCACCTACTGGTTGGATGATTCACGCCGATCAAAGTATTCGTTTCCAAGGGAAGTTGTTCGTACCAATTTCGTGTCGGGATGAGATTTTGCAAGGATTTCATCATTCACCATTAGCTGTATATCTGGGTGGGACGAAAATGTATCATGACTTGCGTAGACAATTTTGATGGTTGGGGATGAAAAGGGACGTGGCCATTTTCGTGTCTAAGTGCTTGACGTGTCAACAAGTGAAAGCGGAACACCAACGACCGGTGGGAGAGTTGCAACCGTTACCGGTAGCCGAGTGGAAATGGGAGAATGTGACGATGGATTTTGTTACGGGTTTGCCGAGATCGCCGAGGGGGCACGTTGCCATTTCGGTTATAGTGGACCCATTGACGAAAACTGTGCATTTTCTACCTATCCAAGTGACCGATTCCATTGAAACCCTTAGTCATTTATACATTCGTGAGATCATTCATTTTCATGGGATTCCGGTATCTATTGTGTCCGATAGAGATCCACGCTTCACGGCTCATTTTTAGCAAGGTTTGCAAGCCACGCCTGGCACCAACTTGTTATTTAGTACCGCGTATCATCCTCAAACCGATGGACAATCCGAGAGGACGATCCAAATTCTAGAAGATATGCTCCGGGCTTGTGTGCTAGACTTTCGGGGTAGTTGGGAGGATCATCTACTGTTGGTGGAATTCGCGTACAACAATAGTTATCAATCGAGTATCAAGATGGCACCATATGAGGCATTATATGGTAGGCCATGTAGATCACCTGTGTGTTGGAGTGAGTTGGGAGAAGCGACAATTGCGGGTCCCGAGTTAGTTACCGAAACCGCCGAGAACATGGGATTGATTCGCAAGAGACTTAAGGCTGCGTAAGAAGCAACGACCGAGAAAGTCAAAGTTAACCGCCAACATTTATTGACCACTCAAAGTCGCTAAAAGAGTTATGCTGATTGACGTAGAAGACCGTTATCGTTTGATGTGGGGGATCATGCGTTCCTCAAAATTTCGCCGCGAAGGGCTTTGACTCGTTTTGGGCGAGGGGGTAAACTTTCACTGAGTTATATCGGGTCATTTGATATCATTGAGAAAATCGGGGACGTTGCGTATCACTTAGCTTTGCCGCCGAGGCTATCGGGTATTCATGACGTGTTTCATGTGTCCATGTTGAAGAAGTACAAACCGGATCCATCGTATGTGTTAGAGTGGTCTGAACTTGAGTTGGAAGCCGATGCATCTTACGGGGAGAAACCGAGACGGGTTATAGATTCGCGGGAGAAAACACTAAGGGGTAAAACTATTCGATTAGTACGGGTTTTATGGAACAATTTTGGTAGCGAGGAGTCGACGTGGGAAAGGGAAGGTGAGATGAAAGAGAAACACCCGGAATTGGTTACCATTTGAGCTATGTGAGTACTAGATTACATTATTGCATTTCGAGTTTATGAAGTTGAGTTCATATTGCATCTCATGCATGACATGTAGTGGAGAGCATGGTTGTCTTAAATTTTGAGGAAATTTTTTTTCTAAGGAGGGTAGAATGTAAGGACCTGTAAATTCATACTCCCTCCGTTCCAAAATATTGGTCCCTTTTGGGCAGTCGTGCCACTCAAACAATTGTCTATATTTCACAATCTATAAAGTTTAGTAGCATTTTAAAAATTTTGTATAATAAATTTAATTGAGATCTATCAAACAAGATCCATATTGGATATAAAAAAATTATAAATTAGAAAATATAGACGATTTTTTAAGAGGTCCCAAATAGTGAAAAGGGACCATTATTTTGGAACGGATGGAGTAATATTTTTCCGGAATAATGTTGGGGAAATGTGAGGAAATGAAAATTGTATAAAGTGGGTCAATGTGGAGTTGGTGTCTTGAATTTGGGTGTCTTTAAAATGCATTTGAAACATAAGGGGTGTAAGTGCTAATAGAGGGATGTAATATACACATGTGGGTGTAATTTTTTTAAAGACAAACTCACTCCCTCTTTCTCCAAAAAGGGCCGGCAAACACTTCCCCCCTTTTCTCTCAAAAAATTCTTAATCTCCTCCACTAAATCTACCCTCCACACCTCACCTCTTCAAGATCCAACTAAAGTACATCTTCTATGCGTATATTGGAGTCCGGGGTTGCTTGGTTTCACTTGGAGAGCAAGCATTTCACTTGGGGTTGATCAAAGAGTTAGGGTTTCTCATTTCCAACTCAATCCAAGCTTAATCATTGAGGTAGGGGACTTTAATCTACTCCCTCTAGTTGTATCTAATTGAATTTGTGCATATATCTTCCTATTAGCATTCAATTTCTAGTAAAACTCCCTTTCCACCATTAAAGTGGATTTTGTTCTTTATTGATCCTTGATCTATACTTTTTATTGTTAAATCCTTAAATTAGATGGTGTTTAATCCTCCCTCCATGCTTATTTGTTGTTTAAAATCGTTACATTTGAGTTTGGACCATTGAAATAGACCTTGGGTTGAAATTCCATACTCAAAGGGGGTAAAAATCTGAGTTTTCTGAGCATCTGAATCTGCCCCAACTGCCCAGGTGGAAATGGGGGCGCCCGGGCAGAAATTCCAGCAGTTGCACCATTTTGTGTTTTGTTCCCGGTTGGTCCCTTGATGCCCGTTTGGCCTCCGATCGTCCGTTTCTTCGTATATTTGACCTATGGCAATGTGATGACCCTCAAATTCACTTTGAAATGTTTAAACCTACATTTTGACAAGTGATTTCATCAATCATTTTGTTATACATATCGGATACACACCTTATTGAGTACATGTGACAATTTTGGCGAAAATTGTGGCGTTTTGAAAGAAATGGGATACATGGGAATGTTTTGATGAACTAAATGTTTTGAGATGATGAAGTGGGATTTATGATTCTAGGGTTCACCCATTTGGTGTCCCTAGCCATGGGTGAACGGAGCCCACGAAATCCGGTAGGGGTGCACGGAGTCCACGAAATCTGGCAGAGGGATTCATTCCCTATTGAGTTAAATGGTTGATTTCTATGAAATATTGGAAAAGATATATTTTGAGATATTTATGATGTTATTAGTGAAATTGGACACTTGGACACAAATTTGGACACATGTGATACTTGTTTGTGTTTTTGATTAACTAAATGAAATTTCAAGTTTCATTTGGATACTTTGATATTGTTTTGGACACTTGGATATGTTAGGGACACTTGGATACATTCCATGGGCACTTGGGTACTTCTCGGTCATTTATTCATATTGTGATCCATCTGTTGAGCGCATTGGTCATTCTATTCTTGTTGTCCCTTCCTTTTGTGTACATATCATCTATATACACCTAGCGTTAGTAGATTTGTTTCCTACTGGGCTAGTGAGCTCACCCTATCAATTTTAGGTACACATCATGGAGCATGAGATTGGATGCTTGTGGAGTGATGCATCATATGAAGCTTAGACATGCATGAAGTTATTTTTCCATCTTATAACTAGTATTTTTGGTAAATGGCATTGTAACTTATATTCTTTTCAATCTTTTGACTTATTGGGATTTATGTAATAACTTCAAACTTAATATTGGGTATCTATGCATTCGGGTACGAGTTGGTACCGTTTAGCGAACCGTTGACCGATGTATGTAAAGGAACATTGACTTAAGACTTTTCTATGGAAGTTTGGTTGACTATTGACTAGCATATGTGGATGTTCTTAGTATTTAGTTTGTTAAAAAGCAGGGCGTGACATGATGTGTCGGCATCCCAATTAGCTCTTTTGCACAAAGTTGAAGATAATGATGTTGGCATCCCCCTTGATCAACACGAAGCCAACATACTCTCTCCAGTCATGGCAGCTTTAAAAGGATTCAAAGGGAAAAAGTAGAGGAAAACGATTGATGATATTGCAAACAGAAACAAAATTCTGCTTAACGAAGCTCAAGCCATCTGGGAAATGAACAAGGCCACAAGTACTGGTTATGAGGGGGATGAGAATGAAGTTAATAGTAAGCTGGTTGAAATGAGAATGCAAGACCTCAAAAGAGCTAATTGTCATCTTTGATTTTGTGTGTTGTTGTCAGCTTTGCTGCTTCTGGGTTGGTTCTGGTTCCTTTGCTTGTCTTGGTGTGTTTCAGGAGGTTAATTCATGTGTCAGGTGTCTTTGCTCCTGGTGGTTTTTGGCTTGTGAAGATTTTTTCTATTGGGTTTGGTTTTGGGTGGTGTCTCTCTTCTTGTTTTGGGTGTTTTTGTGCTCTTTGGCTTATTTGTGTCTAGAGTCTAGGTGTTGGGGTTTAAGTTTTTGTTTTGATTGTTTGGTTGTCTTCTTTTCAGCCTTCCAATCTTTGGGGTCTTGAGAGGCTTTTTTGCTTTTCTGTTGCCCCGTTTAATCTTGTGTCTTCAATATTTGATTAACTATTTGTGTCTTCCTTTTTTGCTGTGGAAAAAAAAAAAACACAACTGATTCACAAGCTAGTCGCATAAACCTTACATAATTAGCAATACTTGACTTTCATTCACGAGACACAAATTAACTATTCATGTCAAACAAGTATCTCCTAAGAAAACATTAGCACAAAATAAATCCCAAGCAAAGCAAGTTATGAAATAGTCACTTTGTTATAAACAATAGATTGCCCACTACAATAAATATTGTTTGAACTAAAACCTAATTAAAAACACCAAATCTAACATACGGGTGTCAATGCTTTGCAAATGGGTTTCACCACGTAGCTGTCCCATCAAAATTTTCCACCACCTGCAATTACAAGAGTAAAGATTTATTGAGTTAACAACTTTTTAAATTTTTGGCAAAGGGGAATATATTGAGTATAGAAGAGGGTACTTGGAAAGAAGCGAAGGATACACCGCAAGAAATATAGCTAAAATGTCCAAACGGAAAGAGGAAAAGGCCAAACTAAGGCCAAGATTTAGTACAAGTGGGACAACCGAAATGAAATCAAAACTAGACATTCAACTAGTATCTTAATATGTTGTCGTTGGAATTAGCACAATGGAAATTCAATTTAAACCAAGAGGAAGTAAAAGCCCTCTCGAAAGATCAAAAGCTAACATAAAATATCACCAAAACAACAGATTACATCAACTGGGGATGGGGCTAAAACATACCAGGTTCCGAAATAATCCAACATACAGAACACAAGCAATACCAATAGGCATCCCAAACATATCAAAATCACAAGAGTGTGATCTAAGTTCTGTGAATTCATCTAATAGAAGCCAGGATGAAACAATCATAATTCCAGCTTAAACAATGATTTCACCACATCTATTATCTAATCAGCAACAAATTTATTTCATTCGAGTTCTCATGCACCAGTTTCATGTCAATTTTAGCACTTTTAAATGCGCACTTCAGCCCCTATACACAGTATTGAGCACTTGGTCTCCTAACTCAACATTCAGATAGCAGCATTTTCACCACACAAAAAACAAAAAAATGACAATAGAGTTACTAACTACACAAGTAGTTGATGAACATGGGACCTAACTACAAAAGTACAATGAAATCAAAGGCCCAGATTTCATTGGGAATGCAAATGTACATGAGAAACATTCGAAAATAAAGAGTGATAATTTGGGAAGAATAGATCTCACTCTTTCAAGTGCTTTTCCTTGCAATCTGAGTTTTTCCCTTGTTATTTAAGCCCGTGGATTAAGATCCAAGGTTCAAAAAATATAAGAAATTTAAATACTGAGCTTCCTTATTATATACTTGTTTTGTTATATAGATATACTTGTACGGTTGTCAGCATGACAAGGAAAAACAACATGCTAATTACATCTAAAAGTGAATGCATGTTAAGGAAAAAAATCTTAAAAAGTAGTTACCTGTCACGCCCTCAATTTTATAAATAAATATAAGAACATAATCCACGTGGAAGTCAATAATTTCATAGTCAAAGTCAAAGTCTCCCATTACAACCAACATGTTTAAGGTCAACAAAGCACAATTGTCTATGGGTACTCGCACCCCTCAAATAGAGTTAAACAAATCTCAAGTGTTATTACATAACCACTAGTCAAAAGATGAATCAAAATAGAGTTACAAAATCATCTCATCAAAATCATAAGTCCAAAGATGACAAAATAACTCCGCTATTGAGCTTTCAAAAAGATGAATGCATACACTTTAAGCATTCCATGTCATGTTCCTCCATGCTGGGTACCTGAAATTATAAGGGTGAGCTCACTAGCCCAGTAGGAAAACGTCTATCTATCCTACTTGGAAATGCGATGCACATGAGGTAAAGACAAGAAGATGTAGACCGACACAAGGTTAGAGCATTTGCAAATAACACAAAAGAGATAAACAAGCTTGAAAGTTCACACTACCGTCCTCAACTCGTACCCGACACGACGCGTGTGTCCAAAGTGCTCATTTTTCGTATTACATGTCCATCATTATCATTTCATCGTCACATTCCTCGCGACATGCCCGGAGGGCGGACCGAGTATCCTTCCGGGCATACCATATAGGCCCCGTGTCCACTTTCTTCTTGGTCAAGGTACATTCCTTGCGAAACGTCATGGGACGAACCGAGTATCCTTCCGGGCTACCATTTAGGCCCCGTATCCAATGTTGCAAGTCACATTTCCATTTGTTAAGTTTTCATGTTAACCTCGTGTCAAACGTGATACATGTGTCGAATCGTCCATACATACGCATCTCATAAACCCGACCTGACAACTGACCAATCAATGCACCAACCGTATATGACAAACTTCCGTTAATCTTACCAACACAATAGCACACTCAACAATGAGAATTTCCCATGGCTAATAAGTATCTAAGTGTTACCAAATCAAGAAATCACATCATGTGAGTGGAAAACACGTTCGGAGGCCAAACAAGTGTGAAGGAATAGTCTAAAACTCAAAACAGGGATTGTCCAACAATCTACCAAAACCGCCCGGCAAACCGCCTGAGCGGAAATTCTAGACAGCACAATCAAAAATTGGTCAAAATGTGATTTTTGGGGATTTTTCTCTAAAACTCCGATTTCAATGATTTCAAAGCCAAATATCAATAGAATGAAGTGTAGGAAAAAGATTCAACAACTAATATAAGTGGGGAAAAATTAATCAACATGAATCAAGGTTTTTCCCCAATCAAAGTTACATAAAAATGTGTTTTCAAGTGGTTTGATACAACCTAGCAAGAATGTCATCAAATTGAGCTACAAGGGAGTGATGTATCAACTAATTTACAGGGAAATCATATGGAAGCAAAACATTAACATGTGTTAACCCAAAAATGACTAGAAATGTGATTTTTAAGGGGATTTTGTATGAACAAGAGAGATGGGGAAACAATACACGTACACATACACATACACATCATATTTACAAGTAGAATTGATAGAAATTCCCCTATCTCAAGAAAGGATCTTGGAAACAAGTGTGGGAAAGCAAACCCTAGTTTCAAATCACCAAAACCACTAAGTCGTGAAGCTTTCCAAAGCGAAACCAAGAATAAATAAAGCTGCTCCTATGCTCCAATGTTGAAGGATTTTTGAGAGGGTTGAGTTGGATTGAGAGATTTTTGGAAGAATTTGGAGGAGAGATGAAGAAAATGGAAGAACAAGAGTGGGAGGAGGGGGATGGCCTCTCTTGTGGGGGTTGTGCTCTCTCTCTCTCTCTCTCTCCTCTCATACACCACACATATGCACACACTTCACTTTAATTCAAAAAAAATTACACCCTAGGTCCAAATTTGACTTGTGTATATAATATGTGACCACAATACTTATTTTCATAAACCAAACTTAAGTAAAGACTATAATTTTGAGTTTTCTTTACTTTAATTTATTTACGAAAATAAGGAAGTACCCCTCATTTGGAAACAATGGCATTTCCAAAATTTTAATAATAAATGGTAAGGTAACAAGGGAATGGAGGCATCCTTTGCAGAGTTCTCATTTTTACATTTGTTATTATAAATGCATACTTTTACTTTTTGCTCAGTTTATTCTAGTCGATGTTTGATTATACCTGTGGAAATTTAGCCCTGACTAGTTGTGTGAATTTTCCTATTTTTCTTGCCAAGAAATGACTACTTGAGCTAAACAAAGTGACACTTTGGGTAATGCAAAAACCAGAAAGTTAACAAAAATAGCTTGTATGTGAACATAATTAAGTTGAAAATTCATCGAACCAGGGAATCATATCAGTGACATGTAGTAATGACATAGCCAGAAATTTTGTTCTTTTTTTTTTAATAATTAAAGTAAGATTACATGTTGATCCTCTTCACTCTATAACCCCTTGGTCCACTCTCATTAGAACTAATCTCTATGTGAACCTGCCTCTTAAAAAAAATGTATTTTGAATAGTCACCTGTGAACAATCTGTTTCATTTCTTTTTGGGGGGTAAAACGACTTCAAATAGAAAAATAGCCAATTGCATATTCAATCTTATTCCTGTCTATTTTGTTGATTTGTGAGATTTTTGTGAAATTAGTGAATTACATACGTATTCAGCTACATGCCTCTATTTTTTATCACTACGTTTCTACCTTTGCAAAGTGAATTTGAAGTTAAGTTTGAGGACCACCATATGAGAACTGTGGTTGACTCGATAATGCAATGCGTTTTAGGAAATTCAAGCATCGTTGCCATTTGTACTACAAGAAGTTTAGCATGGAGGAGGCACCTCAACATCCACCAAGGAATGTTGAGCTTGTTGATTGGATTCGTTTGTGCGAGCACTTCGAGACTAAGGACTTTAAGGTTTTATTTATACTTTCTTTTATATTAGAATCTCAATCGTGCATCTCATTTAATATTACCACATTGTTAAAATAATTGCAGAAACAAAGTGAAGCTGGCGTAAAGAATAGGAAGGACTTGGAAGTGAATCACACGTCAAGTTCAAAGTCTTTCATACAGCGGTTGTATGAAATGGTATGATTACTAAGATCGTCTCTAGTACAACCACAATTTCATTTCTACTTTAACTACTACTTTTGTTTTACTTAATCATAATTGCTTTATGTGCTATTATTTATAAACAAAACTGGTGTGGACACCCGACGGGCGGTCGTCCACACGATGGCGTTGGCTCCCCGATTCGATTTGGATTTGAAAATGGATTTGGAGTCGCCACCCGGGTTTAAGGAATGAACCCGAGAAACCAAAAGAGTGACTCGTTATGCCCAATGGTTTTGAAAAATGATTTTACCGGTCGTGCGAAAACCTTTTATTTCCGGGCTCGGGGGTTTGGTTACGAGAGGGGAAGGGTTTTAATGCACCCCCCTCGCCCGGTCCGTGAACCGGTCTTTACTAAACAATTTGTGGGATATGGAAAACGTTTAAAACTTGATTTTGAACACGTAAACAAGATATGAAGCATGTACACGAGATGAAACACAATATAAGAAATTGCGGTGTTCGTGTGCGCGTATAACTACAATGATGATGATAATGAACAATTGTGATATAAACAAGATTGGGGATGGACAAAATAAGATGAAGACAAAAAATAAGGTAAGAATGATATAACAACTGCTTATCAATCTGTTGACAGAACACAGGTTGGGCGCCCAAGGTCTCTCAAACCCAACTGTTTAACTCTTGTTTTCTGGTTTGAAGAATGCTTTGCTTTGATCATAAATATCTTCAAAAATGATTTCCAACATCACAAATCCATAACAGGATCTGAACAAGGCTTTCAAGATTATCAAACAAAAACATGGATTTTTGAATGTTTATCTTGAAGAAAAATCCGGAGATGAGATTGAGTTTGAGTTGAGAGAAGAAGAACTGACAAGATACTGATAAGCAACTGTAATGAGCCCATATATATATATATATACACTTGGAATAGTAACAATGATGACAGAATGAATAAAATATGTACACTGCTCAGAAACCACCTTGAGCGCCCAAGGTGAGGTTGGGCGCCCAAGGTCACCCCTGGTTCTCACTTGATTTCAATTTCTTTTGCTTAATTATTCATGTATCCCTAACCTATTCACCAAATATCTTCTGAAAAATGATTTTTATCAACAAACAAAAGCTAAGAGGTAGGATTCATGAATAATAAACAAACTTTTTAACTTTATTCCTTGGATTATTCATGAAAAATAAAGAAAAATATGAGATGAGAACTTGATAGAAGTGAAATAAGATAAGGTAAACACTCAACAACACACACACACTTCTGTAATGAGATGAAATAGCATGATAATAATGATAAGAGTGTAAAATGAACAAAACAGTAATCTGTTCAAAAGACACCTTGGGCGCTCAAGGTATCCTTTGACTTGCATGTTTCTGTTTACTTCCTTGCTTTGCTTCTGATGTCTTTTTGAGTTTATAAGCTTCTGATCATCTTGAAAATGTTGGTTTTCATGTTCTTTTGCTCAATAATTATCAATAAACATCATTTCTTTCTTTCAAGTATGAGCAAAATCAAATAAAACCCACTTGATGGTAATTTCAAGATGATCAGAGCTTAAACAAGACATTAATATTACATATTATAATGATTAACAACTGATTGAAGTAGCAAAACATCCCAGAAGATGATCAAAGCAAAACAGCAAGAAGTAAACTGTTGGGACCTTGGGCGCTCAAGATGACCTTGGGCGCCCAAGGGCCGATCAGCTCAAAATTTTTTGTAAGCTTAACAGCCTACTTTTGGACCTTGTAAGTGTAGAATGAGTATGAGGAACTCACTTACACCTATTGGTCACCCTCAGATTATGACCATGAGTGAATTTTCTTTGATTTCTACCTTTTTAGACTTGATCAAGGTGAGAATATGTGATTTTGGAGTTGTTGGCTGGACTTTTGGTACTAAAATAGTGAGTTATGTGTATTTTGAGGTGGCTTGAAGTTGATTTTGGTAGTATGTGAGTGGATATGGCTGATTACAAGGCTAGAAGATGGATTTGGGTTTGATTTTGATGGATTTTGATGGGTTTGGAGTAGTGTAGGTGAGTGAGGTAGGCTATGGACGTTTAGAGTGAGAGAGAGAGAGAGAGGAGTTTGAGCTTCTAGAAATGAGGAGGGGGTAGAGAAAGAGGCAGTACCTTGGTAATGAGAGAAGAGAGGGGGGTATTTATAGAGGAGAAAAGGGGGGGGGGGGGGGAAAGTGTAATTTTGATTTGGGAATTGGTGGAGGGGGTAGGGG
>JAXBDA010005270.1:0-25178 GCA_036023075.1 Gaultheria prostrata
GAATATGAAGATGAGTGTTCGCTTTGGTGTTAAATATCATGGAAGGGAGAGCTTCAATATTAAGAAGCTCTTAGAATTGAAGGGAGTCGAAATTTCAGAACAGGAAATCAAAGCGGATTTGAAAGCTTTTGACACTTTGGAAGGAGATGCTTCCATTTCATTGGAGTTGTGATTTGCTGTTTGTTTTGTTTTTTGGAGGTTTTATCTTGTGGGGCTTTTTTGCTTCTTTGGTTGTTTTTGGTGCTTCTGGCATTGTTTGCTCTTGGTTGGCTTAGGGTTAGGTGTTCTTAAGTTGTTTCTGTGTCGTGCTGTAGGTTTTGTGGGTGTTTCGGGAGTGTGTTTTCCTGGTTTTGGGTTCGGATCTGGTTGGTATCTTACCACCCTTTTTGTTGTTGGTTTTTTCCCCTTTGGGCCCGTGGCGTTTTCAATCTCGGGTCCCTTTAATCTTTGTAATCCGTTTCCAAAGATTAATAAATTCTTTGCTTAGCAAAAAAAAAAACACATTCTAAAGCTAATAGCCGCTTACAAAATACATCGGTGAGTGATATCGCACTGCTGCTATGGTTTAAATAATGAATGATTGATTGGCCATCACAGTTATCTACCTCCCACCATATTTACCATTCACTAACTTTGCATCTGTAAGTACGCATTTATAAGTTTTAACCAACTTTCCAAGAACCAAGGACACTGACATGTTCATCCATCCCATAATTATAAAATATAGACCAATAAAATGACATCTTACAGCCAGCTTTTCGTAAGAAAGAATTCAGTAGTTAAGTCTTCACACAAACAAACCTATTCTTCTTCGTTGATGACATGGAACTCAGAGGAGGAGGTGGCACGTGCCACCCCTACCCCCAGTTTTTCTTTAACAAAAACTTAAAATATGTATATAAGTATATATAATATGTATGTCGGGAATTTGTATATGTGTAAGATGTAGCTGAGTGGTAAGCTGCATCATTTCTAAACTTGAGGTCATGTGTTCAAGTCTTATTACTTTACTTTTTGCACCAAGTAACATACCAAAGCTAAAGCTACCAATTAAGTTGCTCTTGGGATTGGAACCTTGACCATCAGGTTCCCAAAAGAAATCCTTGCTACTTGCCACTATACCAACAACACTAATTGTAAAAGAAATACAAAAAACTAGGGAGTATTATATATTCTAAAACTATTGTGATAATAATTGTTCTCCCGGGTATCTTTTCGTCCGAATAAGAATTTTCTCTCTTCTGAAACTTGGTTTGGAATCAATCTTAGACGATTTTCGAGGTTTAAAAGCATGTCGAGTTTCAATTTGACAGAACTTTACACTATCGATGATTAATGTATATATGAAGACAAGTGTTTTTTTTTTTGTAGGTATAATGTATAATTGATCTTAGGACACGTGTACTTTTTGACATTATTGATATTGATGTTTTTGGGTGCCACGCCAACCTTTAAATCCGTGTTCCGCCACTGATGGAGCTCCAGAAAGCATAAAAGTATCCAGTTGCCCCACTAACTGATCTGAAACACTGCAAAAAATAAAAGCAACACCTGCGTGGTGAGCGTAAAAAAACAAACAATGATCGCTCGGGTCATCCAATGAATTGAACCTGGACAAAAGATGCCCTTGACCCAACAGAAATAATGAGAAGACATGGATTAGAAACTTAGAAACCATTTTAACTGCAAAATGGGCACCAGAACCCAGCTTGAAATCATGCTTATTGTAAAATCCAATTAAGAAGGTAGGAGAAGGAAAGTTGAAAATGAATAACAGGAAGAAAATGAACTGCTGAAGCCATACTTCACTTCGCTTTCAGCAAGTTCTTTGGCTTGTGTATACAACATCTTAAGCCGTGTCAACATGTTATCACCATGCCTCTGGAGAACATCTGGAGGAGCTGCATCAACATGCAAAGAATCACAGAGAGAATAAACCACCTGTAACAGTTAAGCAGTAACATACAAGAAGATGTAAAAAGTAACATTTGTTCACCAACAAAATGACAGAGTATGGCCACTTGAATCAAATGGATCCATGTTGCCAACCAAAAGTTATGTGGAGGAAAAAATACTTCCTGTGAGCAGTTGAGTTGAGTTGAATGACTACCTCTAGAGGATAAAGTGAGTGGGGTAATGTCCCAATAGACCAAGCAAAGCTTCTTAAACCCATAATGTAAATGCCTCGAGCATATCCAGCCCTTGCCCATTTTTTTACTCAAAACTCAACATCTGAGTACAAATGACATAAAGCTCTCTCCTTTGCTTGACTCAAATCTATACAATGCCAAAGAGGCCTGGGCCTAGGGCACTCCAAAAAGGCCAAAATTTTAGGGCACTCCCACATTTTTTGTTCATAGGCTTGACTAGAACTCTTTTCGACCCAATAAAAACAAAAAAGGCCCAATCTTACTTACAAAAGGGCCTAAACTAAAACAGATCTGATCCAAAAAGGCCTAGAACTAAAATAGACCTGACCCAAAAAAAAATTAATTTATTTTGATCCAAAAATTTGTTCACTTCAGTCTTCTCTGTACCTCACGAGTCTCATACATAGGGCACAGGCGAGAGAGAGAAGAGGAAGAACTAGAAGGGTCCTTTCCGGCCGAATCGCCGTCGACCGCCCATCCCATCACCGTTAGTTTCCTCTCCCTCCCTCCCTGATCATAGTAGATCAAGTTTTTTTTTTCTAAAAGAAAAAAGAATTTGTTCGGGGCCTAGCTAATGGAATACTTTACTGGACTCACTGGACTGATTTGTTTGACCTTTTCTTGTAACCATCATTTCGTACTATATATAAATATAGGAGATTTTTCTTTCTTTATTCTTTTGGTAAAATATATTGGGAAAGGTGTACTCATATGATAGCTAGGGTATGAAATGCATATCCATAGAAATGAAGTCAACTAGTTAAATAAAAGAAAATACATCAGTGATTTAGCACATGCCTAAATCATTGTACCAACCTTGAAGAAGTTTTAAAGCATGGTGGAGTTTCCAATATTGATGGGAGAGAATTATTTGGGGAGTTGAAAATCTTGAAAGAAGAATTGCCAAGAGGAGAGAGAAACCAATTGAAGTGCTCAAAATTATCAAACATATGGAGGATTCTTTTCCACATTCATGGAATGCGTATAGAGTGCTTTTGACTATACCGGTTACCGTTGCCACGGGAGAAAGAATCTTTTCAAAGTTGACATTGATCAAATCTTACCTTCAATCAACCATGTCACAAGAAAGACTAAATGGGTTATCCATGTTATCGATTGAAAATGACTTGGTGGAAGAATTGGATTATACAAGTGTAATTGATACTTTTGCTTATAAAAATGCAACACGAGTAATATTCAAGTGATACTCATACGTTATGTGTATTTGGAGAATTTGTGTTTTGACTTTTCTATTATTATGTAATGATTAGTAGAACTTTATATTGTTTGGGCTTTCTCGTATTGTGATTGTTACTGGAAAAATTATTTAAGTGTTGTACTCGTAGGGCACAATTTTTGGACTAGGCCTAAGGCACTCCCAACCTTGGGCCAGCCCTGGTTCTACTCAAATTTTTACTCGAAACAATGGCAACTCAATAGTGCCTTCTTAATTTACAACTACGCCACCAACGAACTTTACTAAAACTTTTACTTAAATTTAGGTTTTCCATTTGAGTGTCTTATATGAACTCAAGCTTTTACTCAAAACTTTCAGTCGTATTTGAGTACCAAGGGTTAAAGATAGTCTAACCAACATGTTTTTTAATGGCATGTAGCCAAGGAGCATACAACTAACAGCGTCCCTTATTCACTGAATCATTATTAGCCTACAACTATACACATCCGCCCTTTTCTGAGACCATCGCATCAAGTGCATGTATTTCTTCCGTCGGATAACTCCAACTAAACAATAGTTAAAAATTCAAATCACATGGTTAACATATACAATTACATAAATCCTCACGACCGAATTCCACTATAAGCATGAAAACCAAAACATAAACTTCAATTTAACCAAACATCAATAAGATCTATGAAGCACGTGTACGGGTACGATAACATCGATAAGATCTATCATACGGGTGTGTTCATATAGCAAAACCTAAAAAAAGTAGGACATGGTACGATTGGGGAACGTTGTAGATTGTATTATAGTTCAGAGGACGGTCTTACAAAGAATAAGAAATAAATAAAAAATTACTGAAGGAAATTAGCTGGTTAAGAATCCAAAGTAGGAGGGGGAAAAACTATAAAATCCAAAGTAAGAACCATAGTTTAACCCAAACTTACAATACATACAGAGCTTAACCTCGTTAACTATAAACTAAAACCTTCAGTCTCCAACAAAGCATGGAAATATAGTCTTATCAAATTAGCTTCACTAATATGAAATCAATATAGTATCCTACATGGGTACAACTTGGGTATTCATTGCACAACAATGCTACAAACACAACATCTGAACACAACACTCATTGACTCACATGGGGACAGGACACATGGGTGTGTTTGTGTCCGGATGTTGTGCTTAGATGTTGTATCCGTAGCATTTTGGATACATTGAATACTTCTAAGATGCAACAAAAAACCATATAGAATTTTGGTACGTGTTTCATGTACCTAGTACGCATGTAAACTCATCGTTCATAAGTACCACCACATTGCGGGTACGGGTACGGATACGACAAGGTTTTAGAAGTATCATGCTTCTTCATAGGACAACATTGACATAAAGTGAAAGACAGTTGAAATTGGTATACAAATAAATCTACGATATGATAGACTGACCGGAACGTATCATATCGTGCATGATATTAATCTTGCGGAGCACCTCCTCTTGCACTCCCCTTAAACGATCGAGCTCCTCCGAGTTTTTCAGCATCCCGGCAAAGTCGGGCGATGACATCATTTCCACGGGGTTCACGCCGACGCTTTCTTGCTGGTGCATTTTCGTGTTTTGGGCCATCTGAGAGGAACGAAGGAAAGAGATAAAAAAGAACCTGAGAACCTTCGGTGTGTGCAATTAGGTAAGTTTATGTTCCAGAGGGTTTGTTTGGGTCTTTGGGAGCTTCTATATGCACACGATATTTGTCGCCGTTTACATATTCATATGACAAAATATGATTAGTCAAAATGAATGAAAGCGTTCAAACGTATGGTCAAATCCACACATATATATGGAAGGATTGTAAATAATGGATGTGTATTTATTAGTTTTCTCTTTTCGTTGCATTCAAGTGGGACCTACACATATGAGTGTGGACCTCACACATAGGGTCAAATCCACATATATATGGAAGGATTGTAAATAACGGATGTGTACTTATTAGTTTTCTATTTTCAATAGTATTCTCAAAAAAACACAAAGTACTTATTTCCATTCGTAACCAACTCGGATAAATTTCGAATTGACGGATTGGATGTATTTTATTTAAACAATTTCAAATAACAAATTAAGATTGGTTGAGCAAGTGACAAGTTCAAAAGAACATAAAATGGGATCGTGAGAAAACAAGAGTACAAGATTAACAAAAATCATGTAAACCTAAGTAACAAACAGCTATCATAGGATGTTAAAGAGTAAATTTCACACCGAAATAATACCATATTTTCAAGTTTAACAATACTTGATAAACTTCTTTTCTTTTACTTTTTTTATCAGAGATAGTATAGGTGATCTCCATAAGTGATACACTCGAGACACACAAATCTGGCATGCTAGGTTTGGTTCAATCCGCACACATATATTTGTTCATCCTCACTCACCTTGGATGGCGATATAAAAAATTACAAGGTGCTCATGGAATAAAGGCACGTGCGCTCCATGACACTAATCACTACAAATTTTCGTGACATCCGTAATCTATAAAGCACCGACATTTCTAGAGGTTGCCGTATCGGAGTGTCGGATATGGGGACACGGTGGGGACGAGGCAGGACACGCCACGTGGGTGTCCCCAAATTTTTTTGAATTGCTTTGTAGGGGACACGGCGGACACATGGCGGGGACATGGCAGGGACACGGCTGGGGGACACAGCAGGGGTCAAACTATAATTTTTCTAAAAATTTGGGGGTCAATCTATAATTCTCTAATTTTAGGGGTCAAATTGTAATTTTAAAAAAAATTTGGGGGTCAAACTGTAATTATTAATCTGTAAAGTTTTAATTTTGTAAATTTTTTTAATATATACATATATTATTAAATATATTGATATTGCCCTGTCCCTCGCCGCGTCTGAGTCCCTTTTTTAAAAAATTGTCGTGTCCATGTCCATACTACATAGTCCGTAATAAAGTAATATGGACTCATATGATAGTGTAGTGGTTAGGACAACATTTCGAGTGCAACTTGACCATTTCAATAGTTTGAGTAAATTAAATAATCATCCTCTTTAGATGTGATTTACTATTACTACCCGTTCTTACTCACACACACATATATATAGGCATATTCCTTTTCCTATCTTGGTGGGATTTAATTAGTGATTGTATACCCTATAATTACTCCTATCAAAAAGAAAGGAATTGCCAATCAGTTAGGAATCCAAAAAAGGGATGGATTAGGAAATAAACGGGACTTATATCATTTCCTATCTTGGTGTGATTTGATTTTTAGTAATACTTAATAGGTGATTTCAAAATGAAAGGAATCCACAAAATTAGGGAATTCAAAAGGATACTCCCTCCGTCCCGAATTTCTTGTCCATTTACCTGCATGCGTGCCAATTTTCGTGAATAGTGCAAGTGGACAAGAAATATGGAACAGAGGGAGTATAAACTTCCAAAACAAAGATAAAATTTTAAAAAATTCATGGACCCTACCAATAATTATGGTATTTTCACAGATTTTATGGTAAATGCATGAATCTACCATGTTTACTGATATACACTTATTTTTTACCATAATACGAGGGAACGGGACTTATATTGTTTCCTATCTTGGTGGGATTTGATATTTAATATGAAGTACTGAATAGGTGATTTCAAAATGGAAGAAGTCCACAGAATTAGGGAATACAAAAAGAGTAAACTTCTAAAAAAGAGATAAAATTTTAAAAACGCATGGACCCTAAAAGCAATTATGGTATTTTCACAAATTTCATAGTTAATGCATGAATCTACCATATTTGTTCGTATACACTTATTTTTTTACCATAATACTATGGTAGATTTCATTTAATATGTTTATTTTTTGCACATTTGTTTACCTTGTAATAATATTTACGTCAATTTTGCAAATTTACCATGTTCACAATTGTGTTGATTCCTTCATGGTGTATTTTTTTTAACAGCACCTTCATGGTATATTTGAGTGGACTGTTGTGCATTTGATTATACAAATCTATCATGTTTACCATACTTGTGTTTACCCCGTAATCATATTTACCATGGTTAGTTTATAAATTTACCATGTTTACTGTTGTGCATTTATTTGTGCACCACAATATTCCTGGATTATGTATCCTATGTACCATTGTCTACGATGATTATCGGAATGATTATCATGATTCCTAATGCACACGTGTTTTAATCACTGTCATTAGTTTCCACTACTAGTGATGCAGGCCGAGACTCGCGAGGTTAGGATAGTCCAGACTGCCACTCGACCGGGGTAGCGGATGTCACTGATGCAACCAAGCCACTCGCTTGATTGTAGGAGGAATCACTCACTCCAAGCAAGACACACTTGCACAATATTTTCAAAAACTCAAAGCTCTCCTTTTCATTTCATTAGATCGCCTACAAATAGACATTACAAGATAAGACCAAGACTAATACTAAATGCCAGACAATTTCCAATAGAGACCTATGAAATAACTTGACAACCCTTCAACTACATGCATGAAATGAACAATAACTAATATGAACCTTGAAACAATGTGTTTAATGTAACTAACTACATGCATATGTGTACCTTATTAATACTTTGACCAGAAATTTAAAATATGTAACTAATGACTCCTCAATTTGATCGGCACCATTATGCTCCTGCACCATTCTCTCTTTCTTCAATAGAACTCAACCTTGAGTTTGATGTCAAATCCTCCCAAAGCATCTTATCAATCTTCTTGACTTCCTCAACAGACACGTGTTTTGAAATTATGCCTTCAGATACTCCTTCGCTAAACTCCACTGGTTGCCACATTTTCCACCAAGGCTTTGGAATCTTCAACAAAACTCCCTCTTTTTCCTTTCCTTCTTTGAAATTCCTTTCTTAAAGTTAAGATTTTTTTGTTGGTCAATGAAATTTTGTTTCCCTTCATATTCATCTCTATCAGAAACAACTTTGTTGGTTAACCATTCATCTTCATCTTGTACACATTCTCATGGCCACGATATGTAATGTTTCACTCTCATTGCCATGGACGACCTTGACTTCCCGAATTCATGATAAAAAGGCTTTGAAATGCATGAACAATACCATAAGTGTTAAAAACTTTGGAACGTTGTTCAAGGATTGATTCCTTGATCCAATCACATTCATCAATTTTTTTCAGAATTGAAGCTAGTTTCAATGGTAGACTGTGTGGGATTTTTGGAGTAGATAGCTTTCTTGCCTCCTCATGTTCCTCATAGTTGGGAGATTTGGGACGCTCAACTATGGTCATCATAGTTGTTGCTGAATTTGAATCTTGATCTCTTTGGATCCTTTGTACTCATCGTAAATTGGAGGCGAATCCCTATTCACTAGGGATTGTGAAATTGCTGAATTTTATCTCGAGAAAATTCCTTCCTATGCATAATCTTTACTCAGTCTTTCACTCATGCACAACATTTTATCATCAAATGCCACGGGATGAAAACACAGCAAGGCAGGATCACCTCTTTGGTACCAATTTGATGCAGGCCGAGACCCGCGAGGTTAGGATAGTCCCATGATGCCACTCGACCGGGGTAGCGGATGTCAGTCGATGCGACCAAGCCACTCGCTTGATTGTAGGAGGAATCACTCACTCCAAGCAAGACGCACTTGCACAATATTTTCATAAACTCAAACTCTCCATTTCATTTCATTAGATCACTTATAAATAGGCATTACAAGACCTATCAAATAACTTGACAACCCTTCAACTACATGCATGAACAATAATTAATATGAACCTAGAAACAATGTGTTTAATGTAACTAGCTACATGCATGTGTGGCATATTAATGACCGATTCTAGAGTACTTTGACCAAAAATTAAAAGACATCGACTAGAAATTTAAAACATGTAACTAACAACTCCTCGATTTGATCGGCACCATTATGCTCTTGCATCAAATGGCCTTGCTTTAGGTCTTTTACTCAAATACGATATCCCGACCGTCGCCAACAAGGTACTCCGGCGGCCCAAAAGAAGCACAAGCAGCAGAGTAAGCATGAAAGGAGATAATGGGGACTTGAAACTTTCGTGCCACATCAGCAGCCCAGTGAGCTATACCGTTGACCACAATCCAATCTGGCGTCGTTTTGGCCACAAATTGCTTGAATGGTTCCTCCATCAGATCATATGCCGCCTTTAGAAACTGGATTTTCTCGGCTGGAATGTACATGGTGGCCTTGGCGCCTTCTAGGAATTGGCTCCGGTGCTCTGTTGCCAGTGTTTTGTGTGCAGTTCTCTAATTTGACCAAAATTTCAAGAGATTGAGAGAGAGATGAGCTAACGAGTGAAACCCAGATTTACAAGCTAAAAGCGATTCCAAATGGTATCCATGTCCCTAGCTGATGCCTAGGACCTCAAATTATGTTTTAGTCCCAAAATTCTTTGCTATATATATGTATATTAATCACATTAGTCTCAAAATTCTTTGGGTTTATTTGAATTTGGGGATAAAAAGTGAACCGGATAAAAACATACTGTACTAGTTTTAGTGTGACCAAGACTATTATATAAATGCCTCCTAGTATTTTACTATTGACATTCATTTCAAAATTGGGAGGGGACTAGTCCGAGCGGATTTTCTATTTTCCCCACTCAGAGCGTGATGGCCACAGCAGATATCGAAGAAGACGCGTGCGAGCTTTTCAACGCCAACGGATCCGTTTAGAAGTGCAAGAAGCGACCCGCCCTTGACCCCGCCGCCGCTCCGCCTCCTTCAGATCGGCGGCGGAGGAGAATTTCCGACGGAGAATGAAGAAACGGGCGTTAGCAAAGCTAAAAGAGAAGTACCAAAAAGAGATTTTCCAGTGGGAACTTTTATCGAACACGTTGATGGAGTTGCAATGTGGAGCCCAAAACCAACAATACATACATATACTATATCGAGAGAGAAAGAGGTGGGACTGACCGTGATTGAGGGTCTTGGTGAAACATGTTGAGAGGGGGTTTGTTACGGGCCAAGGCGGCAGTGCTTGCTCTGAGCGTACGAGTCCTGGGCGTGGGCTGGGACCTCGTGCCCTGTCTCCACGCACTTGAACCTTCCACTCTCCATCTTCTTGAACTTGGGTTTCCCCAGGAGGTTTTTCCCTTCCTTTCCATTGTTATCAGCTGACACTGCTTCTCCTTCTCCTTCCTCCTTCGCCATTTTTTCTCAGGAGGGCAAACCTCTACTGCGAGCAGGAATCGGCGGAAAGTGATGATTTAAAAGAAATTGGGCTTAGTGGGCTCGAGACAATAGCCCATAAAAGAAGGTGGAGATTTGGACCAGGAAGGCCCGCTGTTTACTTTCAAATGGAGCCCATTTAAGGTCCAAATGAGCTAGAGTATTTGATTTGTTCAAGGAGAAAACACACTTACGCTGTCTTTGGCTGGAGAAGTGAGAAAGGAGAAGAAAGGGGAGTGATCTCCCTTGTTAGTGAAAAAAGAGAAGAAAGGGGAGTGATTTCTCATAAGGCATCCAAACAAGAGTGAGAAATCATAGTCTCTCCGGTGACCAAACCCTCTCCGGCGACCAAATAAAAGCTTCAAATCAAAGATCCAGGATCTCCGCCACCACCACTCTCCCCAAAACCTCCATTAACGCTACTGTATTGGGTTTGCAAGATCTCTGGCAACGTCGCTGTTGGTGGAACTGCCGTCTGGGTTTCCTTTCTCTCGAAATCTCGCCAATATTGGTGAGAAACGAAAAGGGTCTTTGAAGGGGCTCTTGATTCTCATCCTCTCCTTCCCTCTCTCACCTCTTGTGCCATCCAAACAAGGCTGAGAAAGCCCTTCCCCGTCGTTTCTTTTCTTTTCTCCTGAATACCCCCAATCCAAAGGGCCTGTTAAGTTTGTCTTGAAATAATAACGATGATCGAATATGGAGTTAGTTGATCAAAAAAAATATGGAGTTAAACTGAAACATGATTTTCTTGAAAAAAATTTGAAGCCTCATTTGTCAAGATAACCGATATCCAAATATATATTTTTTAAGAGTTTACATATTCAACGAGTCAAATAATATGAATTGTTTGAATCATATTTCTCAGTCGGAAATGGACCTTGCATAAAAAGCACAGCAATCGTAGTTATTTTGATTGTATTAACGAACTACCGATGTTAAGATTTTGAGGATTAATTAGAAACTTACACATTTATGTGTGTACTTTTATTGGATCAACCTGATTTATTTTCAAATGGTACAAGTTCATGACAATAAAATGAATCATTTCTTACATGACATAAGTGAATAACAACAAAATTAATTACTCGAGAAGTCATCCGCTGAGCCTAGCTTATTATCAAATATTGGAATAGCGCAATGCAATGCATCATTAAAAGAAGTAATACTTCATATTAGTCTTTATCTTTTCTCTCCATGGCTAATCAGAAATCAAAGATCTACACACATTTTGGTTTTCCCCCCAATAAAACTTAACTCATATTTTTTGAATGCTGCAAACAAAGAGGAGGATCCAACAGATAATCCTCGTTTAGATGCATTCATAGAAGAGCAAAATGTCTCGCCTAGATCATCTTATCGAAAAGCCTCAGGGATATTTTTCAGATCATCTTCTCGAAAGCATTATGCGTTATTTGAATAAATATCAATATTGTTTGTCACTCATTCATTGATTATAAATCACTACAAGTGACGGAAATATACGACTTAAATAAGAGAAAATCAAATATTCTAAAATTGGATCTAAAAAAGGTAGAAGGATGGAGCCAAGAACATATAGAACTTGATCCTTATGAAAAAATCCAAAATCACTCATTCAACAGCAAATGAACTTTGACATCAAAAAACAAAAATCTAGAAAACTTGGTTCCAGGGACAAAATAAAATAAAATAAATCCGGGGTAAATGTTATAAATAAAACAACAGAGAAAAAAAAACCTTCAAAAAACTTCTTTAATTTCTTGTTCTCCCATAAATCGCTCCATAAATCTAAGATCCAAACAGAGCCACGTACAACCAGAGGCAGACACAGCATTTGTGCTTAGCAGGAACCCGAATCACATGTATGTTTACACTAATAACAAGAATTATAGTCTATAATATAAATATTGCTACTTACTAGTTCAGAGAAGAAGACAAGATTGTGTATATATACATAATGACATGTAATTTTATAACCATGACCAAAAAATGGTCACTAACTTGAAAATTTATGGAATTTTTTTCACGCATTTAGAGAAATTTATCATTTTTTTTTTTACTCAAGAGATTTGCAGTGGCCGATCCTATATACCTTTTTCAAATAAACCTAAAAAAATAGTATAAATAGTGGGATAATTACAGGGTGTGCAGGGGCGGGACCCCCTTGCACCTCCTGGTCCTCCTCCATCCGCCCCTGCCTACAACGTTTACAAATGAAACGCATATTTTTACCCATATACATATGTAGGAAAAAGGGAAAAACTATTGACTGCGTCCTTCAGGAAGACCAACCACCCAGTGAAAGGGTACAACCCTTTGAGGCAGAGACCCATCATCATCCTCATCATCGTCGAATTCCAAGACATAACTGCCACATTACGATAACCATTTCAAGAGGCATGAAAAACCCACAAGCTTTTATCATGAAGAAGAAATTATTGGGACCAACTCACGTCTGTAGTACCAGTAACTGAACAGGCATTTGGAAACCATATGGAAATTAAGTTTTAAACCCAAATGTTACAAGATGCCATTTTAGCCATTTTACTCACAATGTGCAGAAATCCAAATAGAACAGAGAGAAAAGGTGCTTACTCATCAGTCATCCTCTGAAAATTCACGAAAACAGTTGATAACATCACAGCATACTCAATGCAAGAAGTAGACAGTTTCGGTCATTAACCACCAGGTTCCAATACATGTGTAACACAAATCCAAACGGCTTGTTAAAGAAATTATAGAGTCAAATTAAGAACTACACAAATAGGTGAACTTGTTACCTTTCGAGGTCGGACTACCATTGCTTTATATAATGTAGTTGTATCTGGATACACTGCTAGAACCTTGTCCCCAGGACGGAAATCTCGAGCACCTGAGATATCATTCCGTTTTGGAAAAGGTATGATGTCCGACACAGGCAGCTTATACTTTCTGAAATTGTCAACATAGTAAAGATTTCATCATGAAGAGATAGCAAGTAACCCACATTTGATCCAGCTAACACAAAAGTTACCTCTGGCTGCCGCCCACTTCATCATCACCAGGCTCCTCATCAAGCACTTCAACTCTGGATATGAGAAACATAACACATATTTAGATAACGTAGAGATCGGATGAGACCGAATAGAATCCAGATACAATCATACAACAACGATGGAACTAATTTTTCATTTTTGGTTCCAGTAACGGCATCAGTAATCCCGATAGCTTATTCGTCAGAAACTGGGGTCCAACAATGCATGTATGAAGCCTTCCTAAGTATAACAATGCATATAACAATGTGCTGAGGAGATCTTTACTCTGAGATGCTGCTCAGGACGGAAGGGTATTGATTTCATATATATAAGATCAAAAGTGCCCCTACCGACCTGTCTTCAACAAATCCCTTCACTGCCACCCCAGTCAGTCTAGAATAACTAAAAGTAATAATGTTGCTTCAGCAAAAGGGCACACTCGCTAAAAATGTGATTAGAGGCATTTTTCGGGAGAAACCAGCGCAAATATAGACAAAAGTACCAGCCAGTGTGAGGGAGAGTGTCTTAACAATAGAAGAATCAATCTAATGGTTTTCATCAGAGACTTTCACTCCAATACTTGGCAAGAAGCAGTGGCCATTTTTCTATTAACCAAACTGTGGAATTTTTAGAATGTGTGCAATTCGATTTGGCTTCCACACGTTGTCGAATCAAGCTACACTTGGCCTCATTCCTTGGTCAAAAAAAAAAAAAAAGGGACAAGAAAAGATAAACGAAGAAAAAAGACAAGGAGCCTTCCGCAATTTAGTTGGGTGGAACTCTACTTACTCTCCGGATTCTCTACCAAAATGAGTAACTTTAACAACAACCCACTGATCCTTCTCAGCACCTTCTGTCACCCTAGCTGCTACCTGAAAAACACAGTAGATGCTATAAACACAATGCAATGGTATCCAGGAAAAATTATTACACTGAGACAGCCAGGAACTAACTTGACGGTGAATAAAGAACTGTATCTTCGAACCGAGCAAGAAATTATAGTGGATGAAGGATAAAGCACAACAAATGTAAAGAAGTCTTCAAAGCTAGATTTGTACTTGTTCACCAGTAAGACTAGAAAGAGTATCCAGGTGCCTTTCCACTGAGGGAGAATGCATAGAGATATCAGAATCAGCCTTCATTTGTCTCCTTTTCGGTTCATTAGGTTCTGCATGCGCATAATACCCAATTTAACAATTTTAACAAGAGTAAAAAGAGCAGCACGAACATGACACACGAAAAAGTCACAAATGTCAAAAGCAGGGAAACATTGCAATTAAGGCAAAGAAGGTCTATTCATTCACTCAAGTCCATTTATTCACTCCTCGGTACCACCTAGGTGTACAAGGAGTTGAAGATGAATCATCTTTCATACCGTGTCTGATTTTACTTGGTTATGTAATGTGGTCTGCTTAATGTGTATCTCAGCAAGAATGTTGCATGCTATAAGTATAACACAACCCACACGTCAAAACAATCCATGTTTATGCCTAGTTATGATCTCATTCAGTAGTTATCAATCTCATTCATTCAACTCAATAAACACATTCTACGGCTAATAGCCACTTACAATATACATGGTGAGTGATATCGCACTGTTGCTATGTTTTAAATAACCACTGATTGATCGGCCATCACAGCTATCTACCTCCTAACATATTTACCATTCACTAACTTTGCATCTGTAAGAATGCATTTATAAGTTTTAACCAACTTACAGCCCAGCTTTTCGTAAGAAAGAATTCAGTAGCTAAGTCTTCGCACAAACACGCACACTTACCTATTCTTCTTCGTTGATGAGCTGGAGCTCCAGAAAGCATAAAAGCATCCAGTTGCCCCACTAACTGTGTTGAAACACTGCAAAAAAACAAAAGCGTGGTGAGCGTAAACAAACAAACAATGATCGCTTGGGTCATCCAATAATTGAACTTGGACAAAAGATGCCATTGACCCATCAGAAATAATGAGAAGACATCAGACATGGATTAGAAACCATTTTAACTGCAAGATGGGCCCCAGAACCCAGCTTGAAATCATGTTTATTGTAAAAATTCAACTAAGAAGGCAGGAAAAGGAAAGTTGAAAATGAAAATGGTCTACTAAAGACATACTTCACTTCTCTTTCAGCAAGTTCTTTGGCTTGTGTATACAACATCTTAAGCTGTGTCAAGAAGTTATCACGATACCTCTGGAGAACATCAGGAGGAGCTGCATCAACATGCAAAGAATCACAGAGAGAATAAACCTCCTGTAACAGTTAAGCAATAACATACAAGAAGATGTGAAAAATAACATTTGTTCACCAACAAAATGACAGAGTATGGCCACTTGAAACAGATGGATCCATGCCGCCAACCAAAAGTTATGTGGAGGAAAAAATACTTCCTGTGAACAGTTGAGTTGAGTTGAATGACTACCTCTAGAGGATAAAGTGAGTGAGGTAATGTCCCAATAGACCAAGCAAAGCTTCTTAAACCCATAATGTAAAAGCCTTAAGCATCCCCAGCCCTTGCCATTTTTCGACTCAAAATGAAACATCTGAGTGCACATGACATAAAGCTCTCTCCTTTTGCTCGACTCAAATCTATACAAAATTGGGTTCTACTTAAATCTTTACTCGAAACAATGTCAACTCAAGAGTGCCTTTTTAATTTACAACTACGCCAGCAATGGGTACAACTTGGGTATACATTACACAATAATGCTACAAGCACAACATCCAAACACAACACTCACCGACTCACAAGGAGCGGGTCCCATGGGTGAGTTGTTTCTGGATATATTGTGCTTGGATGTTATTGTGTCTGTAGCATTTTGGATACATTGAATACTTCTGAGATACAACAAAAACCCATAATGAAATTTCGGTACGTGTTTCAAGTACCCAGTACGGCAGTACGCGTGTAAACTTATCATTCAAAATTACCCTACATTGCGGGTGCGACATGGTTTTAGAAGTAAAAGACGGTTGAAATTGGTACACAAATAAATCTATGATAGTACGATAGACTCACCGGAATGTATCTTATTGTGCATGGTATTGATCTCGAGGAGAACTTCAAGTTGCACTCTCCTTAAACGATCGAGCTCCTTCGAGTTTTCCAGCATCCCGGCAATGTCGGGCGACGACATCGTTTCCACGGGGTTCACGCAGACGCTTTCGGCTCCAAAAATCATTCGGAGGTTTTCTTGCTGGTGCTTGTTCGTGTTTTGGGCCGTCTGAGAACAAAGGAAAGAGATTAAAAACGACCTCAGAACCTTCGGTGTGCAATTAGGCAGGTCTATGTTACAGAGGGTTTGTTTGGGTGCTTGGGATTTTATACGCACACGATAGTTGTCGCGATTTTCATAAATACCCTCCAAATTCAGGTTTACATTCACGTGGACCTACAGATACGATTGTCGTTGGGTCCACCTATTACTCCCTTCGTTCATAAAAGGTGATCTTGATATGCCTACAATCATTCGTTTTATACTAGTCGAGAATTTTCATACTCGATTCATATTGTATATTTTTTTATATTCATATCAAAAGATATTAATAGTTGGAAATTACACGTATATCAAAAAGATCATCATTTTAAGAACGGAGGGAGTATTTCTCTATTTTTATCAACACGTGAAAAAAATCAGAATATTTAAAATATATATATATATATTTCCACTCATAACCAACTTGGATAACTTTCAAAGTGACGGATTGGTTGTATTTTATTTAAAAGATTTCAAACCACAAATTAAAAGTGGTTGAGCGGGTGACAAATTCAAAAGGAATATAAAATGGGATGGTCAGAAAATACGAGTACAAGATTAACAAAAATCATTACATAAGTAACAAACATCTATCAAGGGATGTTAGACGAGTAAATTTCACAACAAAATAAAACCATATTATAAAGTTTAACGATAATACAAGAGATAAACTTCTTTTCTTTTTTATCATAGGTACAATAGTACAAGTGATCTTCATAAGTGATGCTCTAGCCACACAACTCAATCTGTTTATCCTCACTCACCTTGGATGGCGATATATGCTCATGGGATATTGGCATTTGGTGCTCATGTTTACCAATTTTGTCTTTACTCCATAATTGTACTTAGCGTGGTCAGTTTATAAATTTACCATGTTTACTGTTGTGCATTTATTTTTGCACCATAATTTTTCTAGATTATGTATCATATGTATCATGTCTGCGATGATTATCGATAAAATTATCATGATTCTTGATGCACATGTGTTATAATCACTATCATTAGTATCCTCCATTGGCCTTTGTTTTAGGTCTTTTACTCCTATACGATATTCCAGAGTCCAGACCATTGCCAACACCGTACTCCTACAATCCCCAGAATCACGCCTAGGACCTCAAATTCTATTTTTTGCTATATAGGAGTATATGTATACTAATCACATTAAGTTCCAAAATTCTTTTGGAGATGAAAAGATAACTTTAAAAAATGAGCGGGATAAAAACATACCAAGTTTCGGTGTGACGAATGACTAATACTTTAACTGCTAGGAACATTCATTTCAAAATTTGGGAGCCTGTTTCAGCGGATTTGTTCACCTTGTTTGGAACATGTTTTAGAAACATGTTTTGGAAACAAACTCAAAAAAGTGGTGAGACCCACTTTTTTTTTCTCTAAATTTTTAATCATTACTCTCATTTCTCACTCTATCTCTCTCCTCCTTTTTTCTCTGTCCATAATTATTACTCTCATTTCTCTCTCTACCTTTTTTCAAATTTTTCAAAAACACTTCTCCAAAACACAAACCAAACAAAGTGGTTATTTTTCCCGCTCGGAGAGTGATGGCCACATCAGATATGGAAGAAGACGAATGCGAGCTTTTCAACGACGATGGATTCGTTTACAAGCGCAAGAAGCGCCCCGCCGCTGCTCCGCCTCCTTCAGATCCGGCGGCGGAGGAGAATTACCGACGGAAAAGGAAGAAACGGGCGTTAGCAAAGCTAAGAGAGAAGTACCAAAAAGAGATTCGCCAGTGGGAAATTTTATCGAACACGTTGAGGGAGTTGCAATGTAGAGCCCAAAACCAACAATGGCAACAACAGACGATGACGATGGCTCGTGATTTGGCCGGTGATTTGACTCAGCCGCTGGTGCACTTGGCAGAGTCTGATGGCCGGAAACTGCTTGATGACCTTCTCCTTCGGGTAGTCCTTTCATTATTCATGCTTAAAGTTATTTCTAGGGGAGGAAGCCTACCATTTTAGCATATACCATACACCTTGTTATTCTGAAAAAAATAAATAAAACGTAAATGGCACCATAAAAATGTGTTTAATGAGGCAAAAAATGTACACCATAAACAAGAAAACATAATCTAGGCACCAAAAATATGAGTATCATCCACCAAAATTATTCATACCTTCCAAGGTACACCTTGCGTGACTAACCAAAACAATGCCTAGCACACACAAAAAGAAAATACGCGCAACAGACACTTAAAAGTACATATCGTTTCTGTGGTACACCTACCACAGCTTTCTCTATTTCTAGGGTCATTAGTTCAATTGCATGGAATCCCAATTACAGAAAGGATACATACCTAATTTTCTAAAGCGGACTTTTTTGCGATGTTCTTTATGTTTTCTGGGAGTTGGGAAACTCAGTTTCAGCTAAACAAGATAGGAGCACCTGGGCATTGGTATAACTTGCGTTATCAAGTAGTGAAAATAGAATTATGAAGATTCAACATTTAGTTTCTTACCTAGAATTTCTTAAGATTGCCTAGTGGCCAAACAAAGCTTGCCCTTGACCAAATGTAGGAGTTCCTTCACTAAAAGAGAAGTACATAGCAAGTCGTATATAAGAATACATGCATGCACTATGGTGATTATCACTTTTGGAATGCTTTTAAGGACTCATCATCCTCTAGTTTCTGATAAAAAAATTTGTTGGTTGAGAACCAAGGGTAAGCTTAAAAGAGTGGAAGATTGTTGATACTGCTACATGCTTTGAGTTTTGCCCAAGACTGCCTCAAGCTGATGAAACCTTAGTTGCATGAAGAGGGTGCAAGGGAGAGAGATGCTATAGAAGACGCTAAGGTTGCGACCGTATATAGAGGGTATCCCTGTATTTATGCAGACAAAGACCGTCACTCTATAAAAGTTGTATTTTTTGTTAGTCTAACTTTACATGTCAGCTAACAAGTAGTTTCATGTGCAAATGCTTTTCGTGAATATAAGTAAACATTAGACTTATATTAAGTACTTGACCAATTTGGATTTAAAGTTTTTCTACAATTATAATAGCTTCGTACATTATCTTGCTTTCTTTTTGGATTGAGAGAATTGAGGGATTCTATCCTAGTTTGCAGTTCGTTCCTTTCTCGATCGAAATGATTCCAAGGAGATTTTGACATAGTTGTACGGGAGCGTGGATTCGTCATCCCGATAAGAGAATCCTGCTACTTAGGATAAAAACCTTGCCCCGTCAGTTTTTTTCGTTTCCCATTTTAGGAATAGACTGTATTCAAGCCTCGTATATCTTAGCTCTGGTGTATGTCTTATACTTTTCATCTGTGGCCCTAAGAGGCTTGAGATCTCTTTGGCCTTCGGGGAAATTCGGTGCAAAGAGTATAAGGAAGCAAGCTTGGGCAGAGAGAGTTTATTTTGTTAGGCGAGAAAGGATCAACATGGCTTTCAAGGAGATTCGAAGTCCCTGATATTTTGCTTGATCAATTGAAAACTAGGATTAAGGCTTCTAAAGCCATAGTGTTATATGTTGGAGACTTGGAGGGGATTTGTAGTGAGGAGGGGATTGAGATTGGTATTGGGATTGTGGTTGGTAGTGAAGAGGAATTAACAGTGAAGTTGGTTGTTTGGTTATAGGTAGGGATTGTATAGGCTATAGGGATTGTTATAACCATGTTTGTTTTGGTTGAAGAGTGAGGTGATTAATGTATATTTTGATACTATACGGACTGGAGCTAATCCAGGATTCCTGTGGACCCCATGTCTTCACTAATTCTTCATTTTGGGGGATTCGAAGTCCGGGCGGACTCCTAAATCCCTACTGAGACAATGCAACCAAACGGCCGATTAGTGGACCGGATTCATTGTCCAAATCCCCACTCTAGAGGGCATCAAATAGGGGCCTTTGGGTCTTCTGCACTTAATTTTTTGTTGTGTAAATATACACTTTCTTCCTAATTGGTTTGATGACCTTTATCCTAGGTCTTCCATAATTTGTTCTGTTATTAGAAGGGTTGGCTTTCCTGATATTTGTAATCCTTTCGTTTGAATATATGCTCATTTACCAGAAAACCACCAAGTGCCCTTGGTTTGTTCTAATTTACTGGGTCACGAACTTTTGCAGGCAGAAGCAGAGGAAGTAACTCTTCAAGATGTATCTGATATCTACGATGTGGCAGAAGTTTTTTTTTCCGGTAAAGTAATTCTTTATAGAAAGAAAACCACCAAAAAACAAGGCCAAGGGTTTATCCTTGAGAGCCAAACCTGAAGTTACACCATATCAAAGAATAAAGCAATGAAAAATAAGGACCTATACACAAAACTGCTACCTACTAGGCAAGGGCAAATTCCAGACTTCACAAAGCCTAGCATACTCAGCATTCCCATACAGCTCCTTCCATCCCATGAGTCCAGCTCGAATATCCTCTTCAATAGTCGAGATAACAGCCCCAACAGAACCACATTTGTGCTGAAACACCCTACCATTCCTCTCCCTCCACAAATGGTAGACAACAGCTGAAAATACAAGCTGGAGAACTATGTTAGTATTTGACTTACTCCTAGCGCGACAAATCATCCAGTCTAGAATAAGATTCCACTGTATAGGAGCAGTCGTATACCCACATTTCTGCAGAAAATGCAGCAGCACTGAGCAAGAGAAATGGCATGTAAAGAAAAGATGTTCATGGGATTCAACCCCCCCAGAGCATAAGACACAACCATCGTCTTGAATTATACCCCATCTAGCCAATTTGTCTTTAGTGGATAGTCTACCATGGCAAACCAACCAGAGGATAAAAGACCATCGGGGAATATGGTGAGGGAACTAGACAACATGATACCATGTTGCAATGTGCAGGCAAACAACATGAAGCAATCGTTGTTGATCTTCCAATTTGGGCTTCACCGCGTGAGCTCATGGCATCCCTTTGTGATGCCTGACGAGCAACTGGGAACATGCACTGATGCACATTAGACATTGGCAAATAGATTGCAAATTGGTTCTTATTAAGGGCTCTTCTTATTAAAGGTAGCCCTTAATTCCACTCTGTAGGTACAATGCCAATGCACCAAGAAGACGTATCACTGTAATCTATGTTGTTGTTGTACATCTGCCGTAATTTTTAAACAATGAATAGAGTTTCCTAAAAAGTAGGTTCCAACATTGTATCATTATTTGACATAGTAGTTTATTGTGTTGAATTCGAATTAACCTTCTTATGAGTGAGTAAATTTGACTGTCCCCTAATATTTTGGTAATCTAGTCGGCAAGTATTTCCCACCCTTGTGTTATGACCTGAGTTTGAGTCCCAGAAATCAACATCTTCACCAAAACACATGTGGGAAAGGCTGCACGCAGACTAAGTTACTAACTCTCTGGGACACTATTGTATGCTTTTCTTTTCATTTTTAGTCTGGCATCTTTTTTCTTGAAGAACCCGTAATTTGTAATGATTAAAATTGTAGCAAATTGCTGCTTAGGGATACATGGGACTGTCATATCATGGAGGAAGCTATGTAGGAATTGTGTGAAATAATCCTCACGAGGGTACATATTACATACAGAAGCTTCATAATTTGTAGATGCTGCTAGCGACTGCACAGAAAGTACATACTAGGAATTTGTGGTGCATATCCTATGCTTGTATTTTTGGTTTGTATCACTGTTTCAAGCAATTAATCTTGCTTCTAAGTACTCTCCATTTGTTGTTGTCTGTTTAAATAATGGGCTTGATATATCCTTGAAATTATTGCTACGGAAACGCACAAAACACTTGGATGGAAGTCTAGGAAAATAATTTTGAGCATCAAACTTCTTTCAGAGTGTCAGGTTTTAAGGGAAGCTAGTGTTAGTGCAGCTAAGTTATGCGATCATTACAAAACTAGGCTCCGAGGGTCTAGGGAGGGCCACATATACAAACAGTTATATTTCTCTAAAATGTATGTCAAAAGAATTCCTGAGTGAGAAGCCAAACTCTGGCCTGAATATGTCTATTCGAATATGGTGAGCCTACGAGAGAAAAAAGAGCAATGCAGTTGGCCCAATGGTTCGGGTTTCTGCTTCTCAGGGGAGTTTGACTCTTGCTCCCTTTCCCCTTATCTGGGATCGATAGGGGAACATATAAAGTTCTTGCGATGTACTAAAAGAACCGTATGATATAAAAGAGGCACCGATTTGTTCCCATCCATGATTAATGGGAAGTTTTAAAATGGGACATTGATTTTAAATGCCCTCCCTTCAAATGTCACAGAATTCACACTTTTGTGTCGTGTTGTCAATCTCTGTATCACATGGACTCTCAATTTGGGCTAAGTGCCCGTGTTGTTAATGTCACCTAAGAAACATAGACACATCTATCAGCCTCGCATATCCATGTCCAACACGTGTCGGATACGGACATGACACGACACTCTTTGGACACTTGTTAAACATGCCTAAATACGTGTCAAATTGGTTTTTGTTATACAATTGATATACCAGGATACATTGTGGACACTCTAGGACAAGTTGAGACACTCTTGCGACACGAGAAGGAAACATTATGAGGTTAAAAGGTAATGTTTAAAACTTGGTCCAGACTCCAGAGTTCAAAATATTAATAGATGTTTAGTTCATGAATACTTACACGGAAACCGTTGACTCATACCTTCACAATGGTGATATTTTTTGTGGGTTTTATCTTCATTTGATAGAAATGATATTTTTATCTTTTATTTAAATTCATAAGATACCTCTATAATGTAAAAATATACTCCCTCCGTTCCTAATTGTTAGTTCCTTTGGGGAATTTTAACTTTTTAAGAGTACATGCAGTGATTACATTTTAATTCAAATAGCAAGGTATTATTTTGCTATATTGCCCCTCATTCTAACTCAATTGAAGATCATGATGGATATTTATGAGGATAGTTTTGGAAAACTGTCATTTTTAGATTCTTGACTTTCCAAGAGGGACAAACATTTAGGAACAGAGGAAGTACATTTTATTCGGCATGGCCACGGTGTGTCAGTTTCCTAATTTGTGAAGAAAAGACGTGTCCACATATCCATCTCTTGTCGTGTCCATATCCGTGCTCCTTAGGTTGTCACGACAACAGTGCGGGTTCGGGATATGGATGGGATACAACTTTTCAAACCGGCTATTGATTTTTTAGATTTTTCTTTGTAGAAATAGGAAGAAGAAGAAGAAATTTTATTGGATCTATAAATTTTGATATAACCGGGTATTATGGGTCATCTTCTTTTCACTTGTTTTTATACAAAAGAATAAAAAAAGTTAATTATGTCACGTATCCCGTATCTCTATCCAAATTTGGATTCATATATACTCCTATGTATCATGTACTTTAAGGTTTGAGATGCCCGGCCCTTAGATATCCACCACACGATACTCACACTAGAATCCAGGTAACATAGGGACTCAAAGCTCTTTGTGTTCGTATTTCAACTTTGGAGATGACTCCTCTTATCCTGCGTTGGTTGGGTGAGAATTTGTTTCTGGAATTCACTTGTGAGTTGTGATTCAACACAGAGTTGTCAATCTCTATCATGTCAAGGACATTTTTTGGTGTTGATCCAAAAAAAAAAAAAAAAGAGGACATTTTTTGGTTTGGCAATAAGTATACGGAAAGGGATGAACAGTAGAGACAAGGGGAGTACGGATTCTCCATTCCTGATGTGACTGTCATTAACTAATTTTCGTTATATTTACCACCAATGCAAAAACTCTAAGTTGATTGAACATTAGCATTTATCTGAACAAAGTTTATTTGTTATAACACGAATGTACGGTTCGAGTCTAACCTTCATTCTCTTCTGTTAAATATGATTCGACTAAGCCTTTACCAATGTCCGATCAACTTGAATTTTTGCATGGACAAAAAACACATCAAGTCTTGTAAATAAACAGTTCTCCCGTCATCAAATGAGACTGTCATGGCTCCTATTTTGCGTCAAATGAGAATCACACGTAGACGGCACTCACTCTTATCCTTGGACGTAAGTATGTGTTATAGATTCCCCGTCATCAAATGAGATTGTTATGGCTCCTATTTTGCGTCAAATAAGAATCACACGTAGACGGCACTCACTCTTATCCATGGATGTAAGTGTTTGTGCAGAACCATGTGTGAGGAGCGTTTTCCCCGTTGAACCCCTTGGACCTCTCACGGGTAGAGCTGGACGGAAGGAGAGTGTATTGTTTGGACCCGCGTCCCTGCGGCGACCTGCTCCGACGCTGTAGTTGGTCGCCGGAAGTGAAGAAGTCAGTGTATCCTCCAGATTTTAGAAGAGAAAAGAGACCACTTTCATGTAGTGGGTGTTCCCCCTTTTATAGGCCCAGGGAGACCCTCCCATCCAGCTCTTCCAGTGTCCTTCACGCGCGTCCTTCCTCTTGATCCTAGCATAGGGGTAGGCCATGAGTGCTGCGAGTACCGCCGCCACTCCGGT
>JAXBDA010005271.1:0-25174 GCA_036023075.1 Gaultheria prostrata
TGGCCTAAAGTACTAAGGTGGGTAGCCTATGGCAAGTGAAAATTAACTATGTTCGTACTTGGGCATTGAATGGGGTAGTTGGAAGGTAGCCCGGGGCTCCGGGTGGTGAAACGGGTAGCCCTCGACACGCACACGTAGTCTTGTGACTCAACCGTGTGAAATAAATAATTAAAAGAAAATAATTAAACATTAAAGGAAAATAGAAAATAAAATAAGAAATTTATTTTATTTAAATTAAATATTGAAATGTAAAATCGGCCGAAATTACGGGTCGTTACAAATTAAGTTCCCAAAGCACAAACCATTAAAATGAGGGGCATTTCAAATATTTTGCTTCTCATCACTCTCTCTCTCTCTCTCTCTCTTCTCTATTTTGAATGGCCCCACTTCGGATCACACATAAATAATAAAAGTTGTTCATTAATTTTAACATAACTTTTGGAGTAGCCTTGTAAAAATTTAGCTTAAACGGATAATTACAAATACTTATCGGATTTTCCAATTTTTCATTCGGACATTTTGACCCAAAAGTATGAAAGAAAAATCAGAAGACCAAATAAACTACTTACCATTATTTGATTGAACTGATTTTTCTGCAAGGCTACTTGAAAACTTATTTTGAAATTAATAGACGGCTCAGATTGTTTGTATGAGACCCCGGAGTGAGCCCCACACAGTTATCAGTAGGTAATCGAAACCCATTTTATCTAACCGCATAGTTTTTTCCCAAAATGATTTCCAAAACTAGTTTTTTTTTTTAAATTGTTTCAGAAAAAATCTTTTCAAAAACAATTTTTCAAAACTTTCTTTTTTTGAAATTTTTTAATTTAAAAAAAAAAAATGTTTTCGTAATTTTATTTTTCTAAAAAACTATTTTTCATAACAGTTTTTCAAACTGTTTTTTTTTTTTTGGAATATATTTTGTTATAAAACTATTTATCATAACAATTTTCCATTTTTTATTTTAGAAAACAAGCAAGTTTAAAAAAAATTTAAATTCCGATTTCAAAATTGTTTTTTAAAAATGCCTTTTTTTCAAAACTTTCTTTCTAAAAAAAACTTTAAAATACTGTTTTTCAAATTCTCTATAAAAACTTTTTTCAAAATATGTTTTTCAAAAAGTAGTTAATTTCAAAAAAAAAAAAACTAGTAGTTTCCTTTATAATATGAGTTTCTCACATTTTCTTGATAATAACAAACTACCTTTTCAAAACAGAAGTGCATTGGTTCGGCCATTACGACTCCTTTGGATTGAGAGAAACCGTGAGAAAAGAAAGGAGAAGAAAGAGGACTCAACTCTCTCCCTTGTTTGAATGACAAAAATGGTGGGAGAGGAAGAGAAATGGTGAGAATTCAGAGCCCCATACACCCCACCCCCGGCGGTGTTTTCCCCCTTTTCATTTCTCACCAAAAGTGGCGAGATTTCTGTGAGAAACGGGATTGCTTGCCAGTGGCCGTGCGGTCCACCCGGTCGTCAGACTTGCACCATTGTCTTTGTCTCGACGAGGGGGAAGCCGGATCTGTTATCAAAATTGGTTTTTGAGGTCGCCGGAGATGAGAGAGATGACCGGAATGGGAGGGAGAGAGAGCAGCGTCGTTTGGATGGGAGGTGAAAAACCACTCCCCTTTCTTTTCTTCTCTCATCATTCATGGAAAAACCTCCCCTTTCTTCTCTCACCATCCAAAGACAGTGTTAATGGTAGCGGTAAGTGTTGGTGGTGGGTCTGGTAATGACAGGCACGGTGGTGTGATCAGCAATTGTGGTGTTAGGGAGAGATTTTTCAATGCGGGTGGGTATGGTACACGTGGTACCTATTTGACAATCTCAGCCGTCCAAAGCACCGTCCGACGGTCCAAATTTGAGAGAGAGAGTGTGTGTGTGTGGTCGGGTGAGAGAAAAGAGAGGGAATCAACTTGGGCTGTCCAAACCATATTTGGACGGATCGGGTCACCAGCAGGCATCGTCACATGGTACCCACTCGGCACCTAAAAAAAATTTAGTGTTGGGCCTGTTGGCCATTGAAATTGTCAGAGTCAGAGGCCCTGTTTGATAGGAGGTTTCAACAATGGGATTGAATTAGAAACATGGAGAACCCCAAATATGATGTGTGTTTTGGATTAGATAGGCGGGATTGCAAAATCCCATAGGACTATGAATCCCCCATTTTTACGTGACTGGCCAACTCAAGGCCTGCTATCGCCTTGAGAGAGACTTTCTCTTTTTAAAAATTCTCTAGGGTTTTCTTTCCTCTTTTTCCCGGTTCTTCCTCTTCCGGCCTCCATCCTTTGATTTTCTTCCTTTTCTTCACTTCTATACATCTCTCCACCTCGTTTTTTGTTTGGGTTGCTGTTTTTAGGGGTGGGGCTACCGCCTTTGCACCCCACCCCTGTCGGATTCACATGCCTACCACCCATTTTCATCCTTCTTTGCCAGATCCACCCTATTCCCACCCCTATCCACCTCCACTTCCATCCATCTTCACCCACCTCCATCGCCATACACCTCCACTCACTGTTTCCACCACCATCCACCTCTAGCATGTCATCTGATTCGGACACACCTTCTCCATCTAGGTTTTTTGGGTAGATCTGACTTTAGGATGAACTTGGGTGGTTTTGGCCCCTCTAATGAAATAAAGTTCCAGATTCCTCAGGCGGCCGGCCATGGAGTTTGGGTTTTTTCCGACGAAACGGTTAGATTCTGAACTCAGCTACACTCAGTGACTCAGTGCTATGGCTCAGTGGGGTGACTCAGTGTGGCAACTCAGTGTTGTTTGGGTTTCTTTTAGTTGTTTTTTTTATGTTTTTATTTTATATTGGTTCATTTTGTTTACATATGTGCTATATTGTGTAATGGTTTGGACTGGGTATCCGTTGGGATTTTTTATTGCTTTCCATTGATAGAATTCATATTCCCCTCCCTAAGGTGTTGGGTCTGCTTCGGCAGGTGTGTTTGCGAGCCTGTGACCCTTGAAAGCCTTACCATTTCATGCTCACTTCAATTGTTACTGGTTTTGGTTACATTCCTATCTATTGATGTAATCGTTGTTGGATGACGCTTCTTATGAAATGACATGTTAACTTGTTCAAAAAAAAAAAAGTGTGGTATTATGAAACCTGTCCCATGGGATTGAAGCAAGAAAGACAAGTATGTCCTCTCCATTTTTTACTATCGACACAACAACCCTCATGCATATATCAAAAAAAATGTATTCACTTTTGGGAAATGATATTCGAACCCCTTTTTTTGTTTTTTAGTGAAATTTTAACACACAAAGTTTCAGCAAAAGACAAAAAAAAAAAAAAAGGAGTGTGTTTATCAAAAAAAGGGGTGTGATAATCAATTGCCCCACTTTTCTCAGGACGAGGGCGCGATGTGCAAACAGCTGCTTGTAGCGTGCTGCACAGCAAAACGACGTCGTTTTGCACTTTTTGGGTCATCACAACTTCTGTCAACGGCTCTATTTGGACCCTCTAAACCCATTTTTTTCTGGCACCCATTTTTTAAGAAGAAGAAGACAACGATATACCGACGATGATTCCGACAACAACAATTTAACCCATGGCCGGACTGGGTTTGCGAAATAGAAATCGACAACGAAGCCAACAAGTTTCGGATCTGACCCATGTCCAGAGTTTTAACTATTTAGAAGACGTCCCATGGCTGGAGTTGGGTCTGAGAACCCATGTCCGGCAAGCTTCATTGTATGCGATGGGAAATATGGTCGGTCGTCTTCCTTAATTTGAGCTCGTCGGTGGCTGATTTTGTTTGTGAAATTGAATTAATTGAAAAGCAAATGGAATAGGAAAATGGATTAACCGACAATGAAAAAGGAGTTTATTCAGATCAATTGAGGGATTTGTGCTTTTGGATCTCTGATTTGCGTTTGAGAGAGACACGAAATCAATTGGGTTTAGAGGGGTCCAAACAGAGCCCTTGGTAGAGAAGTTTGGATGACCCCAAAAAGTGCAAAACGACGCCATTTTGCTGTGCAGCTGCTTGCACCCTTTACAACGCCTTGCAATTAATGCTTAACAATTTAAAAGACAAAAAAAATAATGGCTGTGTTTGGTTGAGAATTTTGAGTAGAATATTTTTGGAAATTTTTTTGAGATAGTGTTTGGATGGGTTTTTGGAAAAAGTAATAATTAGAGAGAGGTGTAATAATTGGAGAGATAGAGAGAGAAATGAAAATAATGATTGGAGAGAGGGGTATGAATGGAGAGAGAAATGTGATTAATGATTGGAAAGATGAGAGATGAAGAAAGAATCTTTTTGGAAATTTTTTTGGAAATGTGAAGTGAACAAGGTGATTCATATATTTGATTATTTTTATCTTTATTCAACAAAAATTAACTTGGTTCATATTTTTAATTTTTCTGATCTCTCGTGTGATGAACCAATATTCCAAAAAAATTAACGCATAACTAGCAAAACTAACAAAGGGAAAAACTTGTTTGTTTCATAGTTTAGTTTTAGTTTAGTTTTGTAATCATTACGCTCGTTTCTCTCTCGATCTCTCTCCACTCATTACCCTTATCTACAAAACTAAACTAAAACTATGAAACGAACAAGCCCAAAATAACCCGTTTCAATTATTAATGTTTACAATGTGTTGTTTTATTACTACCTTGGATGCTTTTATCTAGGAATGATAGGAAAACGTGCCTTTGAAATCTTCATTGGAAATCTAAAAAAAATGTTATTCTTTATTTGAAATCTGAAGAAAAAAATGACAAGAAAACACGTTGTTGATCTGCTGATAAAAATGGTGTTTTCATGTAAGGGTAGAATTGGAAATAAATTATTTTTACCCAAGTCTATTCTAAGCAAAACAAACATGAGGGAAGGATCCCTCCTCATTAATAATCTCAATCACAATCCCACCTCATTACATATCCCTCCAAAACGAAACATCGTATCAACTAGAAAAAGATGGTGGAAGTACATTTGTAACGCCCCAAAAATTGGGTACGTTAATAAATAAATTTCAATAATTTTAACTAAAAATAATAACTTTATTAAATTTTCTCTCCAACAATAAGCTAAAAGTTAGCTATTTTATTACAACTAAAATAAATTAAACCCTAACACTGTCTGAAAACTTAAACAATTATTTAATGTTCAACTGAAAAGGAAAGACAAAGCCATCTAGCTAAAGAAAGAACTACTGGTAAAGCCACGACTCTGCCACTTCATATCCATCTTGCTGCTCCATCGCCCCGAAATCAGTAGGCGGCTCTTCCTCTCCTTCTATACCTAGCGTTGGGGACGCCAGGACCACAAAAGTAAAACCATGAGTGATAAATTACACTCAGTAAGGCACCCAAAACTATCCCTTTACAAAAGCATATTCATGCAGCATTTAAAAGTTCAGTACTATCAATGAGCAAGAAATAACAGAATTAAAGCAACAATCTTAAAAAATAAAAGATCCTCTCGGTTACTATTCACCGTATTATCTTTTAGCAACCTCTTTCCAAATTTTCCAATGAGGTTCATCACTGTTATTCAACCCATGTATAAGGCAACGCCACAACACTTGAATATACTCCATGGTTCCAATTTCCAACCAAACACCACGATAATCGGCATCGATAATATATCCCACTACGTTAGATTTTCCCCCATACACCTAGCCAACTCACGGCTCAAAACCTCTAGAAATATACTGCACTTGGCTCAAGACCCTTACCGATTAGAAACGTCCCAACCCACGATTCCATTAATAGCTACATTCCTTCATTAAAGAGGTTGAAAACGGGTTTTAAAACAGTCGGTAAATTTGTCTCGGTAAAATCTATTTAGATCGAGACAAGTTCCATATAGACTCTACCTAATTTTTTGACACCTGTAACTTCATAGTTTTAAGTTTTCTCTGAATCCGAACAGAAATTCTCTAAAAATGGCAAAACAGAAACTGCGCGTAACAACTTCATCTCTTTGGTTCTGTTTTAGGCTTGCGAAAACCTTATCGGTTGGAAACACAACCACGAATACCGATTTCTCAGCATATGTATATGATCACCACTATACTTAGGTATACACAAAAACACAGAAACACAAAAGCAGTAAAACTTAAGTAAAAAGTTTTAAATGCCCTACTTTTCTTCCGAAGTTTAAGCGTGCTATGAAACATAAGGAGATTTAAGGTTGTTAAACGGTTGAGTTATCGGAATAGAAATTTGTGAAAAGATAGGTGTTATTCACGAGAGTTTTATAAAAATCAAGATGGTGATACATATAAATGAATATTTATCGAACAAGATGTTTACTGCGCAAGAGTAAGTCAAACAGAGAGTGAGAGTTAGAGAGAGGGTTCTGGCTGTGAGCGGATGTAATGGGGTGGGGCTTCACATTGCCGTGAATTAGAGGTGTAGGGAAAAGAAAGAATTAAGAAATTGGGAAATTATATACAAGGGAAAATAAGAACGGTTTTGCTAGAATGTGCCCAAAGGGCTCATGATAAGTGGGCCCAATTGCTTAATAAAAATCGGATGTTCTCTGACAAACCCTCTGTCTTGTTTGGGAAAGGGTAATTCTATTCACAGCCCACTTTTTGCTATATACAACCCATTTTAAAGAGTGAGTTGTGGTTGTATTTAGCAAAAAATGGGTTATGAATAGAATTACCCTTTGGGAAAAGAATTATTTATCTAACTTGACAATTTTAACCCTTATATTTTCTACTGACAACAACTTTAACACTTAAAGTACTGGCAATTTTCTGGCGGGTGATTTCCCCCCAAACTTTTACTTTACCTTCCCCATGCGTACAAAAAGCTACTCCACTTTCCCATTTTATTTTTTGAACAGCTCCACTTTCCCATTTCACCTGCATAAAAAGCTACTTTCCCATTTCATGTCCTACATAACTTCACGTCGATCACGAAGCTATTTATGCTTTTGGGCTCAAAAAAACTTCACAAAGAACTTCAGGAAGGGAACAGATATTCCATTTGAAAGTGGTGGGTGAGTTTTGTCTGTATTTTGTGTGATATGTGCAGCATTTTTTTTTTCATAGTCGTTGCTATTAATTTTTTTTAATCGGCAATTGATTTTTGCTTTTATGGTCTCTTCCCTTTAAATGAATCTCCTGGCCTTTTCCAATCTAATTCAGTTCCTTCAATTTCGTGATGTATCCTTTTAAATATATTTTGAACCTGAATTCTGATTTTTTTGGTTGATAATGTTCTATGCATTTTTTTATATATTTTTGGTGACATTATGTCTTTAATTGTAGGTCAATGGATGAACCATTATTTGACATTGACTTAAATCAAAACGAAGATATCCTCAAGTGATATGGGCTTGAATCCTGTGTTTTCTTTGAAGTATTAGGTAAGCACAATATCTATTTTATATTTTGGTTTTATTGGGGCGATAAATGTGCTTATTACTTAACCTTTTAATTTGTCACAGTGGTAAACTTTCTGTGGAGTTTTTTTTTTTTGCGTTAGATCAAAGGTTAAAGCTACTGGTGGAGCATCTTTTAAGCTTGGATCAAAGGTTTAAGCTACTAGTGAAGTTATTTTGCCTAAAGCTGGAGGAGTACTTTTGTTTCATAATGTACTCAAAGAAGATGGTCATTTGTTTCATAATGTGTAATGGACTGTATTTTGTATATGTAAGATGGACAGTATGTGCTACATGTTTACCTCAAATTTAACTGTCATTGTTTTGAATGTTTCTTTTGATTATTAAGTGGAAGCCATGGCTGAGTGAGAAATGTCCATATTTTTTGCAGTGAGTTTTTTTTAAGCTTAAATAAGCTTTTTTCGTGTCTTTGTTTAATTTTTTTTCTCATTAGTTACTTTAGCGTTAGATTTTTTTTATTATTGGTTCGTCTCGACGAGAAGAATAGAAAAAATAAAAAAAGGTATGATCGAAACTCTAATTTTTTTTTTGCATAAAGAGTAAAATAAACCAAAAGATCTGTCTTTTGGTTTATTTAATTGTCTTTACTGCAAAAAAAAAAAGTTTGAATTATTATTTTTTACTTTTTTTATTCCACTCGTCGAAACAAACCAATCATCCACAAAAATTTGATATAAAACTAGCAAATTGCAAAACAATTTAAATAACAAAAAAATAATTGACTTATTTAGGTCAAATGAATCTCTCAGGATGAAAGAAAATGAAGAATTTTCGTACAACGTAAGTGTAATTTTAGATACAGTTAAATTTAAAAGACTGTATTAAAAAAAAAAAAAAAGAAGGTGTTGCTTTTTAGTAAAGAGGAAACAAAGCAATGAATAGTTAAGGGTAAAATTGTCATTTAAAGTTAAAAAAGAAACAAAAGTACTGGTGGGCTCATGTTAGGCAGTCCAAAAAGAAAAGGGGTTGAATTGAGGGTTAAAAAGTGTACCTACGGGCCCACTTATCATAAGCCCATTGGGCTCATTTTAGCAAAACTGAAATAAGAATAGGAAAAGGAAGGAGTATAATTGGAAGGTTTGGTAAGGTTAAGGTTAATGGAAACAAAATAATTAGCGAAAGTTAAAATGGTATATGATAATTGGAAAATATCTTTGTGGGGAGGAATTTTGGAAATCAAATTAATTAATGGGATTTGGGGGAAGTAGATTATAAGGACTAATGACAAGTTTCCTTTCTTGGTTAGGAAGCTAGTCCCAAATAGGAAGACTTGATTAGGTAATTAACACATGAGGAGATATTAAACTTGGTAATTTAACACATTTGGAAGCAAATTATATATCGACATAATTTAACACGTTAGGAAAACAAATAATAGTTAAACATAAAGATACATATATATATATATACGCATACTTACATGTATAAACATATTAAGGATCATAATTTATAATAGAAAAATAATAGAAAAATATAGGTCTTTACAACATTAAAATTTGTTGAGGGTAAAAATGTCAAAAAGATGGTTCCATTAGTGGCGTGAACTAGAAAAGTCTTACAAGGGTACTCGGCGTAAGATAAAGTAAAGGATGTCTCTGAAATTGTCAGAAATATCAGGGGAGGAATATGAAAACCAATGTTTAATATATTGCATTAATGTTAAAAAAAAATTATCATTCCAAATTTTGGAGGATAAAAGAGAGATGATTGAGTTTTGAGTGTATTATTTGATAAATGAAAATTTGTGGTTGGAGTTTGAATTAATGAATAGTACCACTCTTCAATTCACTTTTTAATAAAGTAGTAGTATAATATTTGGTTCTTCAAAATGATAAGGAATTAGACCATTTTCCACTCAAATTTGGATGGAAGTTTGGGTAAAGCCTTCTCCAATGTCAAACCCAGTTTTTAATCAATTCTACTTTCCTTTTTTTTAATGTTTCCCCTCCAAAATATGAATTAGAATGACAGATTTGCAATACATAATAAGAATGAAAAGAGGTGTTTAGGAAAGAAAAAAAAAAGGTTATAAATTTGGGTCTCCCCTCATTTGGGTGAGAAAAAAGGTACAATTCAAAATGGGTAGGCGAAAGAGTACGCCACTGAAAATGAATTTTTAGTGTTTTTACTCAAATTTTAGATTTTGGTAGAAAAATGTCTATGAGCATATATAGTGAAAGTTTTACAGAGAGAACTTTCACTAAATAAAAAAAGGTGCGGATATCAATGTGGGTGTGTGGAAATCATTCCCCCTTTTTTATTCATGTTTATTTGAATTCATGGTCTTTACTACAAAACGAAGGGTTTGTTTGGAACTTATGAAAAAGAAGACAAATTAAAGGAAAATTAAAAAAATTCTCTCCCATTGTTTGGTTGGAGGGAAAGCGGGAAGAAAATAACAAATTCAAGTTTTGTGCATTGTAAATTTTTCTCTCATTTTAGTGTAATTTTTCAGTACCAAGTGGGGTACCACATGGTACCTGCTCGACGCATCTTGGCCGTTCATTTTGGCTTTGGGCGGTCCAGATTTGGAGAGAGAAAAAAGAGAGAGAAAGAGGAGAGAGAGAGAGTGAGAAGAGATGGGGCTTAATCTCAGTCGTACGTCCAATACACTTTTGGACGGCCCAGATGCAATGTTCGGGTACCACGTAGGCTCGGCCACGTGGTACCCGGTAGGTACTCAAAAAAATTTCCTCATTTTAGTTTCTTTTCTTTGCTCCCATTTTGTAGTACCACCCCCTTTGGATGGAGAGAAATAATAAGATAGGAAAGGGGAGTCCTTTGTCACCAAATCTTACCATTTTTTGTGAGAAATGGAAGGAGCCAATCAAAACATATTTCATTTTTGTACTTTTATCTCTATTTCTCACAAAATTATTCGAACCAAATGAGTGATTCAAAGGGAAATTCAAATTATTTCTTTTCTTTTCTCACCAAATCACTCAATCCAAATAGACTGACACAAAAAAAATGTCATATTTAGTAGGGCTCCCCAGCTGATCATCCGATCCGCCAATCCGACCAATCCGAACCATCCGTTGATCCATCCGAGGTATGTACGGATGGGTTGCGGATCCTAAAAACCCAAATCCGCTTTGACCGGATCGGATCCGATCCGAACCGGCCGAATCCGATCCGTGGACACCCCTAGTTTCGAGTTGAGGATTAACTCTAGCACATGTTTTAAGCCACAAAATTGTCAGTTTGCTGTGCATTTAACAGAATAGTAAACTCAATGGGTAGGGGTACTTGAATGCTTTATTAATCTTTACTTAGTGCAGTAACTGGCGTGGTATAGCTCTTAGACTTGAGCTTGATTTTTGTTGACTTCTCATTCAGAAGTTGTTTATTTGCGTATTGGTTCAGAGCGCATAATTATTACTTCTCTTCTTAGAAGAAGTTGTCCCAGACTTCCTAAGTGAATTTACTTTCCATTCCAATTCTTGTGATCTTGTTCGAACTGCTTAGCATGTCATCTTTTGACAATGGGTGTGGCCTGTGCTTGCATTCATGTTTGTTGGTCTTCTGTTGTACCGGAAACAGTATAATGGTAAGCAAAAAACTCTTGAAATGGTGTACAAGCAAGCTCCTAGGGAACTTCTTCATATTTTGTCTCATTTAAATCCACAACCTTCCCAACTGAGATATCTCCAGTACATCTCCAGACGGAATTTGATGGAGGAAAGGGTTGGCGACCGGTTGTCCGCCAAATTGATCCAGAACCGATCCGCGAAATCCGTAACCTATCCGATCCATCCGTATGTCACCTACGGATGGTTACCGGATCCTAAAAACCCAAATCCGCTCTGATCGGATCGAATCCGTATCCGAACCGGCCAAATCCGATCCGTGGACACCCCTAATATTTAGCATCTGATTTGGCCATTTTCCAAGTTCAATGTTCTTTTCTTTTTTTCGGATTTTCAAGTTCAGTGTTCTGTTCACTCCCTCCTTTCTTTCTCTCTCATAGGATGCAAACGAACCGAGCAGCTCATGGCTCAGCTCGTTAAGTACTCGAGCCAAGTTTGAGCTCGATTTTCAGGCTCGTTTAGTTAACGAGCTCACTAAAACTCGACACGGCTCACAAAAGCTCGGCTCGTTAAGTAAATTACCCTGACTTGGCTCGTTAAGGTCGGCTCGTTTATGACCAAGCCGAGATTGAGCTCCATTTTTCGGCTCGTTTACTTAACAAGCCGAGCTCGAACACTACGAAGCTTGGCCCGGCTCGTTTCAAAGTCTAACCTGAGATTAGCCTAGTGGACATGTGATAGCACTTAAAGTTTTATGTTAGGAAAATGCTTTGAATTTGTCAGCTTCCGTACAGACGATGGTCATGTTGGTCCAAACAATCGGCCAGGTTTTGTGCGAGGAGCTCTCATTACTTTCCATCCGGACGTGCACAAGTTACTTCCCGTGCAGCAGTGTGGACATGGAAAGAAGTTTCTTAAGTCTGTTTGACCATTTATAGGGTTTTCTTTTGTCCCTTTTTGGGCGGTTATGAAGAGGCTCATTTGGGTAGCATCGAGAGTATTCTTTTGGTTATCATTGAGTTCAAACTTCAAAGTGCCTTCGGTTTGATATTAGGGTTGTGGTTTTCTCTTTGGGTTCCCCTAGAATTTTGCTCCCCTTTGTATTCCACCGGAGTGTTGTCCCTAATAATGTTTGATGCTTCTTTGAGAGTAATTAATATAACCGGCTCTTTATAACTCGCTTCATTCATTCAATCCTGTGGTGGGCCGGATTAGCAAAGGTCCATTGGGCTCAGCCTAGCCCGTTTGCCGTGCAGAAGGCAATCTGAGAGGTTTTCAACCACGATGGTCAACTGAGAATGGGGGCTAGACCCTGTTATCCCCCCCGAACCGTAGGTCGCCTCCACATGGTTCAGCTCAATCCAGAATGAGGAACACTCAAAAAGATGGCTTCTTTGTTACCGAACCAGTGGGTTTGGTGCTCATCACGTCGGCATGATCGACTTGGCAGTACACTGCTACTTCCCCTCGACTGTCATCCAGGTATCCCGAGCGGTGTCATCCGAACCGATGGGTTCCGAGACTCCCCACTTTGTATCAGTCGTCATGCCTCGTTGTCTAGTCAAGCCCACCGAATCGGGTACCACGTATGCTCGGCCACGTGGTACCCGGTAGGTACCCAAAAAAATTTCCTCATTTTAGTTTCTTTTCTTTGCTCCCATTTTGTAGTACCACCCCCTTTGGATGGAGAGAAATAATAAGATAGGAAAGGGGAGTCATTTGTCACCAAATCTTACTACCATTTTTGTGAGAAATGGAAGGAGCCAATCAAAACATATTTCATTTTGGTACTTTTATCTCTATTTCTCACAAAATTATTCGAACCAAATGAGTGATTCAAAGGGAAATTCAAATTATTTCTTTTCCTTTCTCACCAAAGCACTCAATCCAAATGGACTGATCACACAAAAAAAATGTCATATTTAGCATCTGACTTGGCCATTTTCCAAGTTCAGTGTTCTTTTTTTTTTTCGGATTTTCAAGTTCAGTGTTCTGTTCACTCCCTCCTTTCTTTCTCTCTCATAGGATGCAAACGAACCGAGCAGCTAATGGCGCAGCTCGTTAAGTAATCGAGCCAAGTTCGAGCTCGATTTCAGGCTCGTTTAGTTAACGAGCTCGCTAAAACTTGACACGGCTCACAAAAACTCGACTCCTTTAAGGAGGCTCGTTAAGTAAATTACCCTGACTTGGCTCGTTAAGGTCAGCTCGTTTATGACCAAGCCGAGCTCGAGCTTGATTTTTCGGCTCGTTTACTTAACAAGCCGAGCTCGAACACTACAAAACTTGGATCGGCTCGTTTGCACCTCTATTCTCTCGTGTTGGAAATCACAAGATGAAATTTGGAACTTGACTTCTTAAATGAAAATTGCAAATTATCATGCCTTGCGGGGAAATTCTTAAAAGGACGCGTGGGGCTCAGTACCCACACTAAAAAACTTTAAAAAGACGTTTGGGGCTCAACTTGAACCTACCTTTATCATTCAAACAGTCTATTTTGTAAATGGTTCATTATTGTAAAAAAATCAAGTTAATCGGATATCGGTAAGTATTTGATTTGTCTTGAAAAGAAAGGACAGTTAAAAAAATACAATTGTTAATTGTTTTTAATAGAAATGAAGACTTATCGTCTGTTATCGATATCCGATCAAATTGAATTTTTACAGAATTTTTTTATATATTATTATTTACACAATATAGACTGTTCGAATGATTAAGGTTAAGGTGAGCCCCCCATGCCTTTTTAAAGTTTTTGGCTGTGCGTATTGAGAAAAGAGGGGGGTGCGAATAGAATTTTCCATTTCTCGCATTGGAGTAAAGTTAATGAATGTACACTTTGTTTGGTTTGGTTTCCAGAACACCCCAAGACATAACACGGTCTCCGATTATTACTCATATTTCTCTATCACTCTCTCCACTTATTCTCAAGAAACCTCTTTCAAAGCCTAACCTGAGATTAGCCTAGTGGACATGTGATAGCACTTAAAGTTTTATGTTAGGAAAATGCTTTGAATTTGTCAGCTTCCGTACAGACGATGGTCATGTTGGTCCAAACAATCGGTCAGGTTTTGTGCGAGGAGCTCTCATTACTTTCCATCCGGACGTGCACAAGTTACTTCCCGTGCAGCAGTGTGGACATGGAAAGAAGTTTCTTAAGTCTGTTTGACCATTTATAGGGTTTTCTTTTGTCCCTTTTTGGGTCGGTTATGAAGAGGCTCATTTGGGTAGCATCGAGAGTATTCTTTTGGTTATCATTGAGTTCAAACTTCAAAGTGCCTTCGGTTTGATATTAGGGTTGTGGTTTTCTCTTTAGGTTCCACTAAAGTTTTGTTCTTTGATATTAAGGTTTTGATTTTCTCTTTGGGTTCCCCTAGAATTTTGCTCCCCTTTGTATTCCATCGGAGTGTTGTCCCTAATAATGTTTGATGCTTCTTTGAGAGTAACGAATATAACCGGCTCTTTATTACTCGCTTAATTCATAATCAATCCTATGGTGGGCCGGATTAGCAAAGCTCCATTGGGCTCAGCCTAGCCCGTTTGTCGTATGGAAGGCAATCTGAGAGGTTTTCAACCGCTATGGTCAACCGAGAATGGGGGCTAGACCCTGTTATCCCCCCTGAACCGTAGGTCGTCTCTGCATGGTTCAGCTCAATCCAGAATGAGGAACACTCGAAAAGATGGCTTCTTTGTTACCGAACCAGTGGGTTCGGTGCTCACATCGGCATGATCGACTTGGCAGTACACTACTACTTCCCCCTCGACTGTCATCCAGGTATCCCGAGCGATGCCATCCGAACCGATGGGTTCCGGGACACCCCACTTGGTATCAGTCGTCATGCCTCGTTGTCTAGTCAAGCCCACCGAATCGATGGGTATCGTGGGTCTCGATTGCACTGGCTGCTTTGCCATCGGGGGGCTCGGGATCAGGCGTGCTTGACGAACCAGGTGTGATGTGAGGTTGTGGGTCAATAGTCTCTGCCTCCAGGACCATGTGATGGACCGGGGAGTCCCCCAAACCAGTTGATTAATCATGTGTCTCAGGCATGATGTCAGCAGAAGCGGTGGGCCTGCCCAAGACAATCTGGCTCGACCACATGGAGTGTCAGGTACGAATGACGCGCGTGAGGCGCATGAGAGACTTGGTGGGCAACTCTACCCCTCGCCTATAAAAGGGGGACTCACCAACCTCCCTTTAGATCGATCTCTACACACTCTCTCCCCTTACACGTAGAAACTCTCACTCACTAACCTTCTTGCTTTCACTCTTCTTCTCCGGTCACTTATTAGACCGTCGGAGTGCCTTCCCGGACCACCACCGTCCGGGTTAGGCACTAACGCAAGTGTTTAGTGTATAGGTCTCCTTCTCAGACCAATACCAAGGGTTCAAATAGAGTTCAGCTAACTTACCACCTCTTCGTAGAAAACCAAAGGACCAGGTGGTAAATTCGGCGAAGTGCCTCCCACAAATCCTCTCTTATTTTTTTGCCTATGGCGTACATTTAAGCTTATGCTTACGAGGAGCCAAATAAATCTTTGCGTTATTATTTGATTGTTTGTCGTATTGTTTTTCTTTCTACGTCGTAGTTGTCATAAAGTTTTGCTTCTCAAATGTCGAATTTTATAAAGGCCAAATATTTTAAACTTTAGAATTATTAGAGATTTGTCTAGTAATTAAGTTCGAAACTCTGCGATTAATAAATGTAGTACAAGTTGTCCCGAACAATTTATACAAAAAAAAAAAAAAAAGCATTGGTTACCCTCACTGAGGGTTTGGTTGGACGGTACTTGGAAGCACATGCACCTGCCTCCTTTGAAACCATGGAAAACGTGGCTTTTCCTGAAAAAGAAAATTGGAACAAAGGGGATGAATATGGGTACAAAAGTTTGGACGTTGGGTCACCATCCAAGACTTAAGTGGTGGATGAATAACTCATTGAAAACAAGTGTGTCTTGTTACAGGGTGAAAGTTTTGATTTGTAGATCATCTATAAGGAAATAATACGAATATTATTCAATTCCCTTATTCATTGCATTTGTTTAGACGAGATGAGTGGAAAATCATCGCATCACTAAGAAATATGATAAATTCAAGTCGATATCATGTAGAACGTGATAATAACTTGTCACTATGATTGTCGAATGTTGACGTCACACTAGATAATTTTTTAATCTTTGAAACTGAAACCTACTAAACGTTGTAAAAAAGTATCAAATGAAAGGACCAAAACCCTTTTGATGTTGTCACCACCAAAGATAATGTTCTACTCTGGAAATCCAGTATTTATTAAACTGACAGATTACCAATTAATAAATAGCTAAAATCCAGCTCCTCTTATGTAGTTACTATAGAACTTTCAATACAATGATTATGTGTAACGTCCCTCTTACCTAGGATAGAATCTACACCAACATGGGTCCCACCTAATATCAGAGAGGGTGTTACAATTAGATATTGTATCCAAAAAAAAAAAATTCAATCTTCACCTCCTCCGTTCCCTCTTAATCCACTTATTGGGTAGTCGATTGGAGTCATTTTTCTCTGGCCTCTCTCTCGTAGATTTTGTGTTTGCTTCTATGATTTACATTGAAGTTTATGAATAATTCCATCTTCTCAAACTTCTGAAGTCCTCACTAGATATACTAGTTGTATACTGAATTATCTCGGAATTATACACAAAATAATTCAAGTCATTCAATTTTTATGGAAAAAAAATATTTAAACATTCCCGTAAAAAAACAATTTGAGAGCATAATCAATTTAAAGTTAAACATCTACTGATAGAATCGTGCCATAGATTAGATCCAAAATGGGCCCATACTACCATCCATGAAGTGAAACACAAGGCCAGCCGGTCAACTAGAATACCTTCCGCCTTTGGCTATCCACGTGTCAACAACCCACCACCCCATTCCCCCTACAAAGGCGAGTCGGCGACCACCCAACCCCATATATACCCCAATTCTTGGTTTTTCGCAGCCCCTCTCTCTCTCTCTCTCATCTATTTTTAGCTTCTCCATCCTTTCTTGACACTCAAATTCTATACTCCCTCCTTGTCGAATCTCATATCTTTGTTACTTTTTTAGCTTTCAGTTGTTCACCTTTGTGGAAATTGTAAATGCAATCCAATTTTGGTGGGTTATGTAATAAAGATCCAATTTTTTGGGCAGATTTGATCGTTTGGGCATGTGGGTCTTTTTGTTTCTCTGTATAATCGCAAGAATAGAGGCTTACAATGTGTTGAGGCCCCACAAAGATCGGTTCTTCTGTCGTGTTTGAACAGGGATCGAGGAAATAGCTGGACAATTGCTGTATCTGTGCTTTAATAATGGAAGGAAATGATGGGCTGTTCTGATCTGGATTTGATTTTGTAAGCTGGTTATGGATTGAATTTGATCTGTTGTGGAGGGAGAAATGGCTCCGGGGACGGGCACGGATACGTCGCCGCATTGTACTGTATTAAATGGTGGGTGTGGCAAGGAAGAAGAGGGTCTTGTGGAAGATGACGATCCAGAATCATCGGAAAATTCGAGTCAATCTACGGCCGGGAAGCCTCCGAGGAACCTCTCCGGGATGAGGCACAGCGTGAGCCAAGCAATGCTGGTTGGTACTACTGATTTAGTGAGTACAATTCAATCTATTGTGTTGGAAAATGTTGATGGTGATTTGTAGTTTAGAGGATTTGATGTTTTCATTATGTGATAAATTTATTGATTGAAAGGCAATTCTAGATACTTCACTAAGGCAAAGAAAAGGGTGGTTTAATTGTTAATGTAGTGGTAATTACGAAGTTCACATTCCTGTGTCTCACATACTAATGGATGGGTTCCTTTGAAAGATCCTTGATCCTGTGTCTGGATCACGATCACTAGCATTTTTTTTTTTTGCTCAGCAACAAAATTCATTAGAACTCGATAAAGGGTACATCGAGGAAAAGACCAAACCCAAGCGCAAAGCTATAGTTGGGATCAGTTTGTTGTATAATTCTGTTGAATTCTATGGTGGAATCAATAGTTGAAATGTTGGGTTATAGCTACTTTATTAAGGGTCAGAAAAGGGTTGTTTTCTGAAGTAATAAATTCTAGACACGTGCGATTAGGTGATTCCTTGAAAGATCCCGGAGACTGTTTGGATCATGGATTTGCGGAGGGATTTAGGGAGGGAGAGAAGATAGAAGGCAAGATAAGATGATAATGAAATGATTAAGTTATGATTTGTTTCTATGGTTCCCTAGTTTTCCTTTCCCTTGGTTTGAATTTCTCCCCAAATTCAAACACACTTATTAAATGTGGGAGTTAAAGGAATCGGAACACCTCATATTGCGTGTTAGGAGTCTATATACAAACGTGGTTGTTTGGACGAGATTGTACCTATATGACATAGAAGGTAATCAGAGACCTCAATAACCAAACTTGCCATGTTTACTATCGGAGTGTGTACCCATATTGGCTTGCTTGTTTCATTGCAATCTGTGAGAGTCATATAACAGTTTCATGTCGTGTGAATAAATCAAAGAGAATGCCTGTCAACTCTTTAGCCTTTGTTCGTTTTGCAAAGTGGGCATGTAGTGAAATTGACAAGGTCTGAGAATATCTTCTTTTTTTTCTCTTGTTGGTAAAAGCAATAGTTAGGTCGACTTATGGTTTTGTAGTGTTTGTGGTTCTGTATTGCAACTAATTCTTCCTACGTGCAACCTATCTGTAGGAATCAACTGTTGGTGTTCTTAGCATAAAGTCACCATTCGGTGAGAATTCCGGGTTTCTACCCATCTTTCGTTCAGGTAGCTGTTCTGAGATAGGACCAAAAACATATATGGAGGATGAGTATATTTGTGTGGATAATCTTCAGGAACATCTTAAAGCAGCTACAGATTTCCCTTCTCCCGGAGCATTCTATGGGGTGTGTAACTTTTCAGTTTATTATATTGCTACTATTTTGCTGAAGCCATGTCTAAGTCAATATTAGCCACAAGATAATGTTCAAAGCTCAAAACATAGCAATCTCAAGACATGATCCAGACTTCCAGTGGCTGAGAATAACTCAGAACATGTACCAAGATGGGTAGAGTGGCCTTGGCCTAGAAAAATGAGATGATTTAAAAGCCTGGCTCTCCCCTTTTTGGCCATCTTGTCCCCTTTTTTCCTTTTGTGTAGCATTTGCACAAGTTTTTTTACACTTCCAACCTGATAGAGAGATATGGAATATTACGTTTTGGGAAAAAAGGAAGGTTGGCCTATCATGGAGTCCATCATTAAATTGTTAATTCGTCCCTCTTATAACTCAAACTCACTTGATGAATTTTGCAATCTGTTTCACAGGTATTTGACGGTCATGGTGGTGTAGATGCTGCATCATTCACTAGAAAGAACATCCTTAAGTTTATCGTCGAGGATTCCCATTTCCCAACCGTGGTGAAAAGGGCCATTAGGAATGCTTTTGTCAAAGTTGATCATGCAATAGCAGATGCCAAAAGTCTTGATAGGTCCTCCGGCACCACTGCTCTGACTGCTCTTGTGTTGGGACGGTAAGGAACTGAACTTTTGGTTGACGGTCTCGTAAATTCTTGTATTCCTTTCAAATCGACTGAGTTGATACAACGTTATCTGAGTTGGTTCTGTCATTTATTTGTGCTGCTATAAGTTGATACAACCTGACCTTAGCTCATAGTTGAAAGCCTCCCTCAACAATGAACGTTTTCTAGTTTGGTAGGGTTAGCCTCCTAGATTGTTTCCTTTTACTAATATTTCAAAAACGACCATTCATAAGGTCCAGTTTGTCTCCTTACTTAGAGTTTTCTGTTTCATTGTCTTTCTTTCCTGCGAATCGGGAAACTTCATGACTGACCTCCTAACTTGGCTAATTTTGAAAACGTAAGGTACTGAAGCAACCTGATGAATTTCACGTCCCTACTCAAATTACGCAATCTTCAAGTTCCGCGTTAGGGTTTGACATTCGTGTTGGTTCAACTCCAGTTGAAAGTTGAAGCTTTTAAATCTTAGAGTTGCATTTATCTGTATCATATGCATATGCTCATGCTCGCGGCCAGCCTTTTTTTTCTCATTTACGTATATAACAAGCAACACGTGCTTAAATGCTATACCCTTTTCACTTCTTTCTATTTAAGGGCAGAAGCCGGAAGGAGGGTTTGGGGTGATCCCACTGGAAATATCTCTTATAACATGTGTTATTTTTATTGGTATTTTAAACGTTTGGCTCACATATATTAGAAATTTTCCCAAGGACCCCCACTAAAATTACGAACTTTTGCCCTTTTATGATTGCCAAACGTGAGTCTAGGTATTTGACCTCAATGTCCAAAAATTCTGGCTCCGTCGCTATTTCTATGAGGTCGGTCCAATTATTAGTCTAACATTGTACCCTTGTCACAGGACGATGCTAATCGCCAACGCAGGTGATTGTCGAGCAGTTCTAGGCAAACGAGGAAGAGCGATTGATCTGTCCAAAGACCACAAGCCCAACTGCACATCCGAAAGGCTCCGAATTGAGAAACTAGGAGGAGTCATTTACGACGGATATCTCCACGGGCAACTATCAGTGGCACGTGCTCTTGGGGACTGGCACTTGAAAGGTCCAAAAGGGTCACTATCCCCGTTAAGCTCTGAGCCAGAATTGGAGGAGGTTTTTTTGAATGAGGAAGACGAGTTCTTGATAATGGGCTGTGATGGGATTTGGGATGTGATGAGTAGCCAGTGGGCAGTGACGATAGTTAGGAGGGAGCTTATGCTTCACAATGACCCAGAGAAGTGTTCAAAAGTTCTCGTTAGAGAAGCGCTCAAGCGCAACACTTGCGATAACCTTACGGTGCTTGTTATTTGCTTCTCCCCGGACCCACCCCCTCGAATCGAAGTGCCTAAGATGCAAAAGAGAAGGAGCATATCAGCCGAAGGGTTGGATCTTCTGAAGGGAGTTTTGAGTAATGTCTGAGAAGATCAGTCTTGTTCAATGGCTTGTACAGGCTTAGGTTGTGTTTGGATCAAGGACTTGCAGAGGGATTTCTAAAGGAATAGAGGATGTCAAAATGTTAATTTTCTCTTTGATTCTCCAATCATTGTCGTTCTCGCTTATACTACTTGCATAAAATCATGATTCAAACGCAACCTAAAGTGGCGACATGCTCTGGGGGAGTTTTTCTCAGTTTCTGCTTCCCCTGTAGGTGAAATGCTCTGTGGCATGTGCATCTTACATAATTGTATCATCTTGAATTTCGGAGCATTCGTTATTTGTGAGTTCAAAGGGGCAGCCCAATGTTATGGCTCTGGTATTGGTGCTCATCAGGTTGGGGTTCCGATCCCTCGACACGACACGACTCTCGACATTATCCATTTCTATCTTAGTAGTAGGCTCTTTTGACTTATGTTCTTTAGGAATTCTTTTTTCTTTTTTTTCTAAGTAGTAATAATTATCTTATCCGTATCTTGAGTCCAAGACTGTAGCTGCCAATAAGTTAAAACTATGTGATGAGATTCATACCAGTCTATATAAACCCCTGAATGTCACCTTCTTTGGTATTTACATATTAAAATCTAAACTGAATCCGTACTCGATGATCTTATACTTGGTCTCCTTTTTTCCTTTTTGATTACTCTGGGTGTCTAGCCTAATTTACATAATTTACACGTACTTTTATTGATTCGTCAAAAGTTATCTTTCTTTAAAGATATTGTGGAAAGTGGAAACTGGAAGTGGATGATGTGCATTTCATTGTTTATAAATGACTCAAAACCAAGAACCCAATGGGTTGGACCGGTGGTCATTGGATTTTAGGGTTTACTCCTTCGTGAGATCTAATGTCTAAACTTCCCAAGTGCTATAACTCTTTTAGGGTTGGTTTGTACGGACTTTGTCCCAGCTTCAATAAGCGCATGTAAATAAGTTTGGCTCATTTATTACTCGAATCGAGCTTGATTCAAACTCGAGTTCACTTAATTTTAAATTGACCGAACTCAAACACTTTAAAGCCCGGCTCAACTTGCAACCCTATGTCGAGGTCTTGCGAATCTGAAAATTACAAAGCAAATGAACCTGTCTAGTTGTGTTGAGCTTTGAGAACTCACTGCCGTTGGGCCAACATCCTAGCGGCGCGTTTGTTAGCGGGATAGATGTATGAGGGGAAAGTAGGATATAATAAACGAGGGATATAGAGGTGGATATGGCCGGAGAGGTATTATTTTAGAAGGGGATTCATGGTTTGTTTTGTTGTTATAGAAAGGGATATGAGGAGTTGAATAATATAAAATTGGTGGGCCACCTGATAATGTAAAATTACTCCCTTGATAATACCCTTTTTGTCCCAAATAAAAAAAAAAATCAAAAAGTGAGAAAGTTGGTGTGCCACCTGTTGCACATCTCTCTCTCTCTTGATAATACCCTTTTTGTCCCAAATAAAAAAAAAATCAAAAAGTGAGAAAGTTGGTGCGCCACCTGTTGCACATCTCTCTCTCTCTCACTCTCTCCTGCGTTGGTGGGCCACTGTCACACCCTCGATTTTCAACTCGAATAAATAAATACTTTTCAATAATATAACTCCATAATTTCATACATAATCATCTACAAGTCAACTCACATCGTCCCAAGACCTTTACAAAATAATAAGTCTATTTTGGGTTCCTGTCCCATGATGAAAACATAGTTAAAAGACTTAGGTACTTAAAGTTATTACAATAACCAAAGTCAATAGATGTTGTAATTTTAGTTACAAGTGCATCTTCCAAAAGATGTTTACAAAAGATGATCAAGTAACTTCTTGTATGCTTTTCAATCTATCCAAGTGCACCACACGCCAATCAACTCATGCTCCGTATTGGGTACCTGAAAAAGTTAGGGTGAGCTACACTAGCCTAGTAGAGATTTTTTTACGAACTCCAAAAGCATACGAAATGAGATGAGCATGAGAGAGAGATAAGGAATCTTTTAACCAATAGATAAGCAATATTGAGATACAAGCTAAGTATGAAGTCAAGTGTAGTCATTCACATAACACGTCATTTCGTTTATGAAAATCCTTCTTTGTTCAAATCCCAAGTGTCCACGTACACTAAGCGTTCACTTCAATCTTTCTTTTCAAACCCTTAGTATCCATGTTTCAAAAACTAGGAATTTTGGGTCCCGTAATACCTGCCGAGTATTTTGGGCCTCTTAATCTCTACCAAGCATTCGGGACATCTCCCTAGGACCTCATAGCCCTCTGCCGAGATTCATAAGCCTCGTAACCTCTGTTGAGATTCATCGGCCTCGTAACTCATATCTAGGATCATCTGAATGGGGTCCTAGTAATCACAAACCAATTTCAAGTCATAAATTTTCTTCTTCAATTTCCACGCGTCCCTCAAATGTCCATTTCAAAAACATAACCCATTTGGTTTAAAAGCAAGTTCGTTGTCCTTTACGTTACAATATCATGTGTCGGGTGTACAAAGGTATGTCTAATCGACATTTTATTCACAAAACAACCAAGAACATGATCATTGAATTAAGGGTGAGGAATTTAACATAGTTCAATGCCATAATGATTTGCATCACAAGAGTATCGACGAATAATGTGAAAAGAGGCCATGGACAACAAACAAGCGAGCAGGACCACAAGCAGACCAACGGGTCTTTATTGGAAAAGAACTGCAGATTTTCACAAGAAGTAGGGGATCTCAGCCCAAGCAAGGAGAACACAAATTTTATGAAGAAAATGCATCAAAACATATCATTAACACTTAGAATGAGTAGATAAGAACCCCCACCTCAAAGATTAAGCTCCAACAAGTGTAGACAATGGCGGATCCAGAAATTTGACATAGTGGGGGCACTCAATCGACCATGTCAAGAAAATTTGTTTCCTAATAGGAAAATGCTAAATCAACTCTTAGGGTGCAAGATAATGTGTAGAAAATGTACCGATTCTGAGAAAAGTGTATTGATATATGTGACAGTATATTGATATTTATTATTGATATCCAAATTTGTTTGTCATGTTATCATCTGTCTAGTGGGCAGATGTTTTCAAGACCCTTTATAGTAAACAACAATGAGTAATAAGTTTATATCCTGACCACACTAGCAATTTATAAATTGACAATTGTAAATCAGACAACATTATGGAAGAAAATTGATGCATGAAATGAGATAAATCTAATTATTTTCAATTTATATGCAAATGGAACATTTCAATTTTGGGTGTTATTTATTCAATTACTCAAAATATATAGAGGCACCGGTATGATTGTCTAATTTTGAGTGGGGGCACGTGGTGGGTCCGCCCCTAAGTGTAGTTCAAGGCCCAAAATGTAAACCCTAGATCTAACTTGAACCCCAATTGAAAATCGACTTCCCCACGCAAATGTAAGCGAAATACGAGCTCCAATGGCGTGAGTGTGAAGTATATTGAGTGGATCTATGAAGATAGTAAGTGAGGGAGGTGGATTTGGGTGAGATTTTTAGAGAGATGGGGAGGAGGGAGGCCGACCGGCTTGTATGGGAGGGGGAGAAATAAAATTTATACTTTTTAGGAACTCAACAAAGCAAGCAACCAAGAAGTTTCCCCTTGTTTCCCCTTATACTAAAGGCAAATTTTGTTATCACAGTAAATTGCCAAACAAAGAACTAAACTACTCCTTTATTGTGGTATTTCTTTTCTTTCTCTTTTTATGTACGGTATGTGTCTGATAGAATTTCGGCCCTTTTTTAAATGAAAAAGGATGCAAAGGAAAGCTTTGAAGGTGATGATTGACGTGAAGGAGTATAACGATTTAAGTACGGGGGTTGAAGAAATGGTTCGAGATTGTTTAGTATGATAATGTGTGGTTCAATAGAGAGGAATAGAGGGAAGATGTCCAATATGGAAGTCGAAGATAGGTTGAAGATACGAAAGAAAGTGATCCGGGAAACAATTGAAAGAGAGAGAGTAGACGTCCGACAACATGCCATTTTTTATCTCGTTAGGAGAAACATTAAGTTAATCAAATTTGAAGTAATGAGAGAGTACTAGTATAGTATAAGCATAAGCCTTCGGTGCCATAGCTCATAGTGGCTCATTTGGATGCGGGATGTGTGTTTGTGTGTGTGGACACCCGACGGGCGGCCGCCCACGCGATAGCGTTTCGGTTCCGATTTGAAAAGTGATTTTTGGAGTCGCTACCCGGGTTTAAGGAATGAACCCGAGAAACCAAAAGATTGACTCGTTATACCCAATGGTTTTGAAAATGATTTAACCGGTCGTGCGAAAACCTTTTTATTTCCGGGCTCGGGGGTTTGGTTACGAGA